>CAKAJE020001422.1:0-52203 GCA_916610135.2 Macropis europaea
TTTACGTCGCTCCTATTTCAGATAGCGTATTGGGCGAAGCGGCATCTCAAAGCGCCTGAAATGACGAGTAAAATGCACTATTAAAGTTCTAGGATAGGGCAAACAGTGACCCGATTAGATCATTTTATATATGGTTAATTTAAGAATTGAGCGAAATTCTATCACATTCGTTCAATTTACGTCGCTCCTATTTCAGATAGCGTATTGGGCGAAGCGGCATCTCAAAGCGCATGAAATGACGAGTAAAATGCACTATTAAACTTCTAGGGTAGGGCAAACAGAGACCCGATTAGATCATTTTATATTATGGTTAATTTAAGAATTCAGCAAAATTCTATCACATTTGTTCAACTTTCGTCGCTCCTATTTCAGATAGCGTATTGAGCTAAGCGGCATCTCGAGCGCATGAAATGGCGAGTATAATGCACTATTAAACTTCTAGGATAAGGCAAACAGATACCCGATTAGATCATTTTATATTACGGTTAATATAAGAATGCAGCGTAAATTCTATCACATTTGTTGAAGTTACGTCGCTCCTATTTCAGATAGCGTACTGGGCTAGGCGGCATCTTAAAGCGCGTGGAATGGCGAGTAAAATGCACTACTAATCTTCTATGATAGGGCAATCAGTGACCCGATTAGATCATTTTATAATATAGTTAATTTAAGAATTCAGCAAAATTCTATCACATTTGTTCAATTTACGTCGCTCCTATTTCAGATAGCGTATTGGGCTAAGCGGCATCTCAAAGCGCATGAAATGGCGAGTAAAATGCAATACTAAACTTCTAGGATAAGGCAAACAGAGACCCGATTAGATCATTTTATATTTTTGTTAATATAAGAATTCAGCGAAATTCTATCACATTTGTTCAATTTTACGTCGCTCCTATTTCAGATAGCGTATTGGGCTAAGCGGCATCTCAAAGCGCATGAAATGGCGAGTAAAACGCAATACTAAACTTCTAGGATAAGGCAATCAGAGACCCGATTAGATCATTTTATATTATGGTTAATTTAAGAATTCAGCAAAATTCTATCACATTTGTTCAGTTTACGTCGCTCCTATTTCGGATAGCGTACTGGGCTAGGCGGCATCCTAAAGCGCGTGGAGTGGCGAGTAAAATGCACTATTAATCTTCTATGATAGGGCAAAGAGACCCGATTAGATCGTTTTATATTATTGTTAATTTAAGAATTCAGCGAAATTCTATCACATTTGTTCAATTTACGTCGCTCCTATTTCAGATAGCGTATTGGGCTAAGCGGCATCTCAAAGCGCATGAAATGGCGAGTAAAAATGCAATACTAAACTTCTAGGATAAGGCAAACAGAGACCCGATTAGATCATTTTATATTTTTGTTAATATAAGAATTCAGCGAAATTCTATCACATTTGTTCAATTTACGTCGCTCCTATTTCAGATAGCCTATTGGGCTAAGCGGCATCTCAAAGCGCATGAAATGGCGAGTAAAATGCAATACTAAACTTCTAGGATAAGGCAAACAGAGACCCGATTAGATCATTTTATATTTTCGTTAATATAAGAATTCAGCGAAATTCTATCACATTTGTTCAATTTACGTCGCTCATATTTCAGATAGCGTATTGTGCTAAGCGGCATCTCAAAGCGCATGAAATGGCAAGTAAAATGCACTATTAAACTTCTAGGGTAGGGCAATCAGTGACCCGATTAGATCATTTTATATTATAGTTAGTTTGAGAATTCAGCGAAATTCTATCACATTTGTTCAATTTACGTCGCTCCTATTTCAGATAGCGTATTGGGTTATGCGGCATCTTAACGCGCTCGGAATGGCGAGTAAAATGCACTATTAAACTTCTATGCTAGGGCAATCAGAGACCCGATTAGATCATTTTATATTTTGGTTAATATAAGAATTCAGTGAAATTCTATCACATTTGTCAATTTACGTCGCTCCTATTTCAGATAGCGTATAGGGCAAAGCGGCATCTCAAAGCGCATGAAATGACGAGTAAAATGCACTATTAAACTTCTAGGGTAGGGCAAGCAGAGACCCGATTAGATCATTTTATATTATGGTTAATTTAAGAATTCAGCAAAATTCTATCACATTCGTACAATTTAGGTCGCTCCTATTTCAGATAGCGTACTGGGCTAGGCGGCATCTTAAAGGGCGCGGAATGGCGAGTAAAATGCACTATTAAAATTCTATGATAGGGCAATCAGAGACACGATTAGATCATTTTATATTATGGTTAATTTAAGAATTCAGCGAAATTCTATCACATTTGTTCAATTTACGTCGTTCCAATTTCAGATAGCGTATTGGGCTAAGCGGCATCTCAAAGCGCATGAAATGGCGAATAAAATGAACTATTAAACTTCTAGGCTAGGGCGAACAGTGAACCGAGCAGATCATTTTACATTATGGTTAATAAAAGAATTCAGCGTAATTCTATCACATTTGTTCAACTTACGTCGCTCCTATCTCAGATAGCGTATTGGGCTAAGCGGCATCTCAAAGCGCATGAAATGGCGAGTGAAATGCACTATTAGACTTCTATGGTAGGGCGAACAGAGACCCGATTGGATCATTTTACATTAAGGTTAATATAAGAATTCACGGAAATTCTATCACATTTGTTCAATTTACGTCGCTCCTATTCCAGATAGCGTATTGGGCTAAGCGGCCTCTCAAAGCGCATGAAATGGCGAGTAAAATGCGCTATTAAACTTCTAGGATAAGCAAACAGAGACCCGATTCGGTCGTTTTATATTACGGTTAATATAAGAATTCAGCGTAATTCTATCACATTTGTTCAAGTTACGTCGCTCCTATTTCAGATAGCGTACTGGGCTAGGCGGCACCTAAAGCGCGTGGAATGACGAGTAAAATGCACTACTAAACTTCTATGATAGGGCAATCAGAGACCCGATTAGATCATTTTATATTTTGTTTAATATAAGATTTCACGGAAATTCTATCACATTTGTTCAATTTACGTCGCTCCTATTTCAGATAGCGTATTGGGCTAAGCGGCCTCTCAAGCGCATGAAATGGCGAGTAAAATGCGCTATTAAACTTCTAGGATAAGGCAAACGGAGACCCGATTAGTTCATTTTATATTACGGTTAATATAAGATTTCAGCGTAATTCTATCACATTTGTTCATCTTACGTCCTTCCTATTTCAGATAGCCTACTGGGCTAGGCGGCATCTTAAAGCGCGTGGAAGGGCGAGTAAAATGCACTATTATACTTCTAGGGTAGGGCGAACAGAGACCCGAAGAGATCATTTTACATTAAGGTGAATATAAGAATGCAGCGTAATTCTGTCACATTTGTTCAACTTACGTCGCTCCTATTTCAGATAGCGTATTGGGTTAAGCGTCATCTCAAAGCGCATGAAATGACGAGTGACATGCACTATTAAACTTCTAGGGTAGGGCGAACAGAGACCCGATTAGATCATTTTACATTAAGGTTAATATAAGTATTCAGCGAGATTCTATCACACTTGTTCAATTTGCGTCGCTTCTATTTCAGACAGCGTACTGGGCTAGGCGGCATCTTAAAGCGCGTGGAATGGCGAGTAAAATGCACTATTAACCTTCTATGATAGGGCAATCAGAGACTAGATTAGATCATTTTATACTTTGGTTAATATAAGAATTCAGCGGAATTCTATCACATTTGTTCAATTTACGTCGCTCCTATTTCAGATAGCGTATTGGGCTAAGCGGCATCTCAAAGCGCATGAAATGGCGAGTGAAATGCACTATTAAACTTCTAGGCTAGGGCAAACAGAGACCCGATTAGATCATTTTATATTACGGTTAATATAAGAATGCAGCGTGATTCTATCACATTGTTCAATTTACGTCGCTCCTATTTCAGATAGCGTATTAGGCTAAGCGGCATCTCAAAGCGTGTGGAATGGCGAGTAAATGCACTATTAACCTTCTATGATAGGGCAATCAGAGACCAGACTAGATCATTTTATACTTTGGTTAATATAAGAATTCATCGAAATTCTATCACATTTGCTCAATTTACGTCGCTCCTATTTCAGATAGCGTATTGGGGCTAGGCGCATCTCAAAGCGCATGAAATGACGAGTGAAATGCACTATTATACTTCTAGGGTAGGGCGAACAGAGACCCGAAGAGATCATTTTACATTAATGTGAATATAAGAATGCAGCGTAATTCTGTCACATTTGTTCAACTTACGTCCCTCCTATTTCAGATAGCGTACTGGGTTAAGCGTCATCTCAAAGCTCATGAAATGACGAGTTACATGCACTATTAAACTTCTAGGTAGGGCGAACAGAGACCCGATTAGATCATTTACATTGAGGTTAATATAAGTATTCAGCGAAATTCTATCACATTTGTTCAATTTACGTCGCTCCTATTTCAGATAGCGTATTGGGCGAAGCGGCATCTCAAAGCGCATGAAATGACGAGTAAAATGCACTATTAAAGTTCTAGGATAGGGCAAACAGTGACCCGATTAGATCATTTATATTATGGTTAATTTAAGAATTGAGCGAAATTCTATCACATTCGTTCAATTACGTCGCTCCTATTTCAGATAGCGTATTGGGCAAAGCGGCATCTCAAAGCGCATGAAATGACGAGTAAAATGCACTATTAAACTTCTAGGGTAGGGCAAGCAGAGACCCGATTAGATCATTTTATATTATGGTTAATTAAGAATTCAGCAAAATTCTATCACATTTGTTCAACTTTCGTCGCTCCTATTTCAGATAGCGTATTGAGCTAAGCGGCATCTCGAAGCGCATGAAATGGCGAGTATAATGCACTATTAAACTTCTAGGATAAGGCAAACAGATACCCGATTAGATCATTTTATATTACGGTTAATATAAGAATGCAGCGTAATTCTATCACATTTGTTGAAGTTACGTCGCTCCTATTTCAGATAGCGTACTGGGCTAGGCGGCATCTTAAAGCGCGTGGAATGGCGAGTAAAATGCACTATTAAACTTCTAGGGTGGGGCAAACAGAGACCCGATTAGATCATTTTATATTATGGTTAATTTAAGAATTCAGCAAAATTCTATCACATTTGTTCAATTTACGTCGCTCCTATTTCGGATAGCGTACTGGGCTAGGCGGCATCCTAAAGCGCGTGGAGTGGCGAGTAAAATGCACTATTAAACTTGTATGATAGGGCAATCAGAGACGCGATTAGATCATTTTATATTTTGTTTAATACAAGATTTCAGGGAAATTCTATCACATTTGTTCAATTCGTGTCTCTCATATTTCAGATAGCGTATTGGGCTAAGCGGCATCTCAAAGCGCATGAAATGGCGAGTATAATGCACTATTAAACTTCTAGGATAAGGCAAACAGAGACCCGATTAGATCATTTTATATTACGGTTAATATAAGAATGCAGCGTAATTCTATCACATTTGTTCAACTTTCGTCGCTCCTATTTCAGATAGCCTACAGGGCTAGGCGGCATCTTAAAGCGCGTGGAATGGCGAGTAAAATGCACTACTAATCTTCTATGATAGGGCAATCAGAGACCCGATTAGATCATTTTACATTATGGTTAATAAAAGAATTAAGCGAAATTCTATCACATTTGTTCAATTTACGTCGCTCCTATTTCAGATAGCGTACTGGGCTAGGCGGCATATTAAAGCGCGTGGAATGGCGAGTAAAATGCACTATTTAACTTCTATGATAGGGCAATCAGAGACCCGATTAGATCATTTTATATTATGGTTAATTTAAGAATTCAGCGAAATTCTATCACATTTGTTCAATTTACGTCGCTCCTATTTCAGATAGCGTATTGGGCTAGGCGGCATCTTAAAGCGCGTGGAATGGCGAGTAGAATGCACTATTAACCTTTTATGATAGGGCGATCAGAGACCCGACTAAATCATTTTATATTTTGTTTAATATAAGATTTCAGGGAAATTCTATCACATTTGTTCAATTTACGTCGCTCCTATTTCAGATAGCGTATTCGGCTAAGCGGCATCTCAAAGCGCATGCAATGGCGAATAAAATGCACTGTTAAACTTCTAGGATAAGGCAAACAGAGACCCGATTAGATCATTTTATATTTTTGTTAATATAAGAATTCAGCGAAATTCTATCACATTTGTTCAATTTACGTCGCTCCTATTTCAGATAGCGTATTGGGCTAAGCGGCATCTCAAAGCGCATGAAATGGCGAGTAAAATGCAATACTAAACTTCTAGGATAAGGCAATCAGAGACCCGATTAGATCATTTTATATTATGGTTAATTTAAGAATTCAGCAAAATTCTATCACATTTGTTCAGTTTACGTCGCTCCTATTTCGGATAGCGTACTGTGCTAGGCGGCATCCTAAAGCGCGTAAAGTGGCGAGTAAAATGCACTATTAATCTTCTATGATAGGGCAAAGAGACCCGATTAGATCGTTTTATATTATAGTTAATTTAAGAATTCAGCGAAATTCTATCACATTTGTTCAATTTACGTCGCACCTATTTCAGATAGCGTATTGGGCTAAGCGGCATCTCAAAGCGCATGAAATGGCGAGTAAAATGCAATACTAAACTTCTAGGATAAGGCAAACAGAGACCCGATTAGATCATTTTAAATTTTTGTTAATATAAGAATTCAGCGAAATTCTATCACATTTGTTCAATTTACGTCGCTCATATTTCAGATAGCGTATTGTGCTAAGCGGCATCTCAAAGCGCATGAAATGGCAAGTAAAACGCACTATTAAACTTCTATGATAGGGCAATCAGTGACCCGATTAGATCATTTTATATTATAGTTAATTTAAGAATTCAGCGAAATTCTATCACATTTGTTCAATTTACGTCGCTCCTATTTCAGATAGCGTATTGGGCTAAGCGGCATCTCAAAGCGCATGAAATGGCGAGTAAAATGCAATACTAAACTTCTAGGATAAGGCAAACAGAGACCCGATTAGATCATTTTATATTTTTGTTAATATAAGAATTCTGCGAAATTCTATCACGTTTGTTCAATTTACGTCGCTCATATTTCAGATAGCGTATTGGGCTAAGCGGCATCTCAAAGCGCATGAAATGGCGAGTAAAATGCACTATTAAACTCCTAGGGTAGGGCAAACAGAGACCCGATTAGATCATTTTACATTATGGTTAATAAAAGAATTCAGCGAAATTCTATCACATTTTTTCAACTTATATCACTCCAATTTCAGATAGCGTATTAGGCTAAGCGGCATCTCAAAGCGCATGAAATGGCGAGTGAAATGCACTATAAGACTTGTATGGTAGGGCGAACAGAGACCCGATTAGATCATTTTATATTGAGGTTAATATAAGAATTCATGGAAATTCTATCACATTTGTTCAAATTACGTCGCTCCTATTTCAGACAGCGTATTGGGCTATGCGGCATCTGAAAGCGCATGAAATAGCGAGTAAAATGCACTATTAAACTTCTAGGGTAGGGCAAACAGAGACCCGATGAGATCATTTTATATTATGGTTAAATTAAGAATTCAGCGAAATTCTATCACATTTGTCCAATTTACGTCGCTCCTATTTCAGATAGCGTATTGGGCTAAGCGGCCTCTCAAAGTGCATGAAATGGCGAGTAAAATACGCTATTAAACTTTTAGGATAAGGCAAACGGAGACCCGATTAGATCATTTTATATTACGGTTAATATAAGAATTCAGCGTAATTCTATCACATTTGTTCATCATACGTCGCTCCTATTTCAGATAACGTACTGGGCTAGGAGGCATCTTAAAGCGCGTGGAAGGGCGAGTAAAATGCACTACTAAACTTCTATGATAGAGCAATCAGAGACCCGATTAGATCATTTTATATTTTGTTTAATATAAGATTTCAGGGAAATTCTATCACATTTGTTCAATTTACGTCGCTCCTATTTCAGATAGCGTATTGGGCTATGCGGCATCTCAAAGCGCATGAAATGGCGAACAAAATGCACTATTAAACTTCTAGGCTAGGGCGAACAGAGACCAGATTAGATCATTTTATATTTTGGTTAACATAAGGATTCTGCGAAATTTTATCACATTTGTTCAACTTACGTCGCTCCTATTTCAGATAGCGTATTGGGCGAAGCGGCATCTCAAAGCGCCTGAAATGACGAGTAAAATGCACTATTAAAGTTCTAGGATAGGGCAAACAGTGACCCGATTAGATCATTTTATATTATGGTTAATTTAAGAATTGAGCGAAATTCTATCACATTCGTTCAATTTACGTCGCTCCTATTTCAGATAGCGTATTGGGCGAAGCGGCATCTCAAAGCGCATGAAATGACGAGTAAAATGCACTATTAAACTTCTAGGGTAGGGCAAGCAGAGACCCGATTAGATCATTTTATATTATGGTTAATTTAAGAATTCAGCAAAATTCTATCACATTTGTTCAACTTTCGTCGCTCCTATTTCAGATAGCGTATTGAGCTAAGCGGCATCTCGAAGCGCATGAAATGGCGAGTATAATGCACTATTAAACTTCTAGGATAAGGCAAACAGATACCCGATTAGATCATTTTATATTACGGTTAATATAAGAATGCAGCGTAATTCTATCACATTTGTTGAAGTTACGTCGCTCCTATTTCAGATAGCGTACTGGGCTAGGCGGCATCTTAAAGCGCGTGGAATGGCGAGTAAAATGCACTACTAATCTTCTATGATAGGGCAATCAGTGACCCGATTAGATCATTTTATAATATAGTTAATTTAAGAATTCAGCAAAATTCTATCACATTTGTTCAATTTACGTCGCTCCTATTTCAGATAGCGTATTGGGCTAAGCGGCATCTCAAAGCGCATGAAATGGCGAGTAAAATGCAATACTAAACTTCTAGGATAAGGCAAACAGAGACCCGATTAGATCATTTTATATTTTTGTTAATATAAGAATTCAGCGAAATTCTATCACATTTGTTCAATTTACGTCGCTCCTATTTCAGATAGCGTATTGGTCTAAGCGGCATCTCAAAGCGCATGAAATGGCGAGTAAAACGCAATACTAAACTTCTAGGATAAGGCAATCAGAGACCCGATTAGATCATTTTATATTATGGTTAATTTAAGAATTCAGCAAAATTCTATCACATTTGTTCAGTTTACGTCGCTCCTATTTCGGATAGCGTACTGGGCTAGGCGGCATCCTAAAGCGCGTGGAGTGGCGAGTAAAATGCACTATTAATCTTCTATGATAGGGCAAAGAGACCCGATTAGATCGTTTTATATTATTGTTAATTTAAGAATTCAGCGAAATTCTATCACATTTGTTCAATTTACGTCGCTCCTATTTCAGATAGCGTATTGGGCTAAGCGGCATCTCAAAGCGCATGAAATGGCGAGTAAAATGCAATACTAAACTTCTAGGATAAGGCAAACAGAGACCCGATTAGATCATTTTATATTTTTGTTAATATAAGAATTCAGCGAAATTCTATCACATTTGTTCAATTTACGTCGCTCCTATTTCAGATAGCCTATTGGGCTAAGCGGCATCTCAAAGCGCATGAAATGGCGAGTAAAATGCAATACTAAACTTCTAGGATAAGGCAAACAGAGACCCGATTAGATCATTTTATATTTTCGTTAATATAAGAATTCAGCGAAATTCTATCACATTTGTTCAATTTACGTCGCTCATATTTCAGATAGCGTATTGTGCTAAGCGGCATCTCAAAGCGCATGAAATGGCAAGTAAAATGCACTATTAAACTTCTAGGGTAGGGCAATCAGTGACCCGATTAGATCATTTTATATTATAGTTAGTTTGAGAATTCAGCGAAATTCTATCACATTTGTTCAATTTACGTCGCTCCTATTTCAGATAGCGTATTGGGTTATGCGGCATCTTAACGCGCTCGGAATGGCGAGTAAAATGCACTATTAAACTTCTATGCTAGGGCAATCAGAGACCCGATTAGATCATTTTATATTTTGGTTAATATAAGAATTCAGTGAAATTCTATCACATTTGTTCAATTTACGTTGCTCCTATTTCAGATAGCGTATAGGGCAAAGCGGCATCTCAAAGCGCATGAAATGACGAGTAAAATGCACTATTAAACTTCTAGGGTAGGGCAAGCAGTGACCCGATTAGATCATTTTATATTATGGTTAATTTAAGAATTCAGCAAAATTCTATCACATTCGTACAATTTAGGTCGCTCCTATTTCAGATAGCGTACTGGGCTAGGCGGCATCTTAAAGGGCGCGGAATGGCGAGTAAAATGCACTATTAAAATTCTATGATAGGGCAATCAGAGACACGATTAGATCATTTTATATTATGGTTAATTTAAGAATTCAGCGAAATTCTATCACATTTGTTCAATTTACGTCGTTCCAATTTCAGATAGCGTATTGGGCTAAGCGGCATCTCAAAGCGCATGAAATGGCGAATAAAATGAACTATTAAACTTCTAGGCTAGGGCGAACAGTGAACCGAGCAGATCATTTTACATTATGGTTAATAAAAGAATTCAGCGTAATTCTATCACATTTGTTCAACTTACGTCGCTCCTATCTCAGATAGCGTATTGGGCTAAGCGGCATCTCAAAGCGCATGAAATGGCGAGTGAAATGCACTATTAGACTTCTATGGTAGGGCGAACAGAGACCCGATTGGATCATTTTACATTAAGGTTAATATAAGAATTCACGGAAATTCTATCACATTTGTTCAATTTACGTCGCTCCTATTCCAGATAGCGTATTGGGCTAAGCGGCCTCTCAAAGCGCATGAAATGGCGAGTAAAATGCGCTATTAAACTTCTAGGATAAGGCAAACAGAGACCCGATTCGGTCGTTTTATATTACGGTTAATATAAGAATTCAGCGTAATTCTATCACATTTGTTCAAGTTACGTCGCTCCTATTTCAGATAGCGTACTGGGCTAGGCGGCACCTTAAAGCGCGTGGAATGACGAGTAAAATGCACTACTAAACTTCTATGATAGGGCAATCAGAGACCCGATTAGATCATTTTATATTTTGTTTAATATAAGATTTCACGGAAATTCTATCACATTTGTTCAATTTACGTCGCTCCTATTTCAGATAGCGTATTGGGCTAAGCGGCCTCTCAAAGCGCATGAAATGGCGAGTAAAATGCGCTATTAAACTTCTAGGATAAGGCAAACGGAGACCCGATTAGTTCATTTTATATTACGGTTAATATAAGAATTCAGCGTAATTCTATCGCATTTGTTCATCTTACGTCGCTCCTATTTCAGATAGCCTACTGGGCTAGGCGGCATCTTAAAGCGCGTGGAAGGGCGAGTAAAATGCACTATTATACTTCTAGGGTAGGGCGAACAGAGACCCGAAGAGATCATTTTACATTAAGGTGAATATAAGAATGCAGCGTAATTCTGTCACATTTGTTCAACTTACGTCGCTCCTATTTCAGATAGCGTATTGGGTTAAGCGTCATCTCAAAGCGCATGAAATGACGAGTGACATGCACTATTAAACTTCTAGGGTAGGGCGAACAGAGACCCGATTAGATCATTTTACATTAAGGTTAATATAAGTATTCAGCGAGATTCTATCACACTTGTTCAATTTGCGTCGCTTCTATTTCAGACAGCGTACTGGGCTAGGCGGCATCTTAAAGCGCGTGGAATGGCGAGTAAAATGCACTATTAACCTTCTATGATAGGGCAATCAGAGACTAGATTAGATCATTTTATACTTTGGTTAATATAAGAATTCAGCGGAATTCTATCACATTTGTTCAATTTACGTCGCTCCTATTTCAGATAGCGTATTGGGCTAAGCGGCATCTCAAAGCGCATGAAATGGCGAGTGAAATGCACTATTAAACTTCTAGGCTAGGGCAAACAGAGACCCGATTAGATCATTTTATATTACGGTTAATATAAGAATGCAGCGTGATTCTATCACATTTGTTCAATTTACGTCGCTCCTATTTCAGATAGCGTATTAGGCTAAGCGGCATCTCAAAGCGTGTGGAATGGCGAGTAAAATGCACTATTAACCTTCTATGATAGGGCAATCAGAGACCAGACTAGATCATTTTATACTTTGGTTAATATAAGAATTCATCGAAATTCTATCACATTTGCTCAATTTACGTCGCTCCTATTTCAGATAGCGTATTGGGCTAGGCGGCATCTCAAAGCGCATGAAATGACGAGTGAAATGCACTATTATACTTCTAGGGTAGGGCGAACAGAGACCCGAAGAGATCATTTTACATTAATGTGAATATAAGAATGCAGCGTAATTCTGTCACATTTGTTCAACTTACGTCCCTCCTATTTCAGATAGCGTACTGGGTTAAGCGTCATCTCAAAGCTCATGAAATGACGAGTTACATGCACTATTAAACTTCTAGGGTAGGGCGAACAGAGACCCGATTAGATCATTTTACATTGAGGTTAATATAAGTATTCAGCGAAATTCTATCACATTTGTTCAATTTACGTCGCTCCTATTTCAGATAGCGTATTGGGCGAAGCGGCATCTCAAAGCGCATGAAATGACGAGTAAAATGCACTATTAAAGTTCTAGGATAGGGCAAACAGTGACCCGATTAGATCATTTTATATTATGGTTAATTTAAGAATTGAGCGAAATTCTATCACATTCGTTCAATTTACGTCGCTCCTATTTCAGATAGCGTATTGGGCGAAGCGGCATCTCAAAGCGCATGAAATGACGAGTAAAATGCACTATTAAACTTCTAGGGTAGGGCAAGCAGAGACCCGATTAGATCATTTTATATTATGGTTAATTTAAGAATTCAGCAAAATTCTATCACATTTGTTCAACTTTCGTCGCTCCTATTTCAGATAGCGTATTGAGCTAAGCGGCATCTCGAAGCGCATGAAATGGCGAGTATAATGCACTATTAAACTTCTAGGATAAGGCAAACAGATACCCGATTAGATCATTTTATATTACGGTTAATATAAGAATGCAGCGTAATTCTATCACATTTGTTGAAGTTACGTCGCTCCTATTTCAGATAGCGTACTGGGCTAGGCGGCATCTTAAAGCGCGTGGAATGGCGAGTAAAATGCACTATTAAACTTCTAGGGTGGGGCAAACAGAGACCCGATTAGATCATTTTATATTATGGTTAATTTAAGAATTCAGCAAAATTCTATCACATTTGTTCAATTTACGTCGCTCCTATTTCGGATAGCGTACTGGGCTAGGCGGCATCCTAAAGCGCGTGGAGTGGCGAGTAAAATGCACTATTAAACTTGTATGATAGGGCAATCAGAGACGCGATTAGATCATTTTATATTTTGTTTAATACAAGATTTCAGGGAAATTCTATCACATTTGTTCAATTCGTGTCTCTCATATTTCAGATAGCGTATTGGGCTAAGCGGCATCTCAAAGCGCATGAAATGGCGAGTATAATGCACTATTAAACTTCTAGGATAAGGCAAACAGAGACCCGATTAGATCATTTTATATTACGGTTAATATAAGAATGCAGCGTAATTCTATCACATTTGTTCAACTTTCGTCGCTCCTATTTCAGATAGCCTACAGGGCTAGGCGGCATCTTAAAGCGCGTGGAATGGCGAGTAAAATGCACTACTAATCTTCTATGATAGGGCAATCAGAGACCCGATTAGATCATTTTACATTATGGTTAATAAAAGAATTAAGCGAAATTCTATCACATTTGTTCAATTTACGTCGCTCCTATTTCAGATAGCGTACTGGGCTAGGCGGCATATTAAAGCGCGTGGAATGGCGAGTAAAATGCACTATTTAACTTCTATGATAGGGCAATCAGAGACCCGATTAGATCATTTTATATTATGGTTAATTTAAGAATTCAGCGAAATTCTATCACATTTGTTCAATTTACGTCGCTCCTATTTCAGATAGCGTATTGGGCTAGGCGGCATCTTAAAGCGCGTGGAATGGCGAGTAGAATGCACTATTAACCTTTTATGATAGGGCGATCAGAGACCCGACTAAATCATTTTATATTTTGTTTAATATAAGATTTCAGGGAAATTCTATCACATTTGTTCAATTTACGTCGCTCCTATTTCAGATAGCGTATTCGGCTAAGCGGCATCTCAAAGCGCATGCAATGGCGAATAAAATGCACTGTTAAACTTCTAGGATAAGGCAAACAGAGACCCGATTAGATCATTTTATATTTTTGTTAATATAAGAATTCAGCGAAATTCTATCACATTTGTTCAATTTACGTCGCTCCTATTTCAGATAGCGTATTGGGCTAAGCGGCATCTCAAAGCGCATGAAATGGCGAGTAAAATGCAATACTAAACTTCTAGGATAAGGCAATCAGAGACCCGATTAGATCATTTTATATTATGGTTAATTTAAGAATTCAGCAAAATTCTATCACATTTGTTCAGTTTACGTCGCTCCTATTTCGGATAGCGTACTGTGCTAGGCGGCATCCTAAAGCGCGTAAAGTGGCGAGTAAAATGCACTATTAATCTTCTATGATAGGGCAAAGAGACCCGATTAGATCGTTTTATATTATAGTTAATTTAAGAATTCAGCGAAATTCTATCACATTTGTTCAATTTACGTCGCACCTATTTCAGATAGCGTATTGGGCTAAGCGGCATCTCAAAGCGCATGAAATGGCGAGTAAAATGCAATACTAAACTTCTAGGATAAGGCAAACAGAGACCCGATTAGATCATTTTAAATTTTTGTTAATATAAGAATTCAGCGAAATTCTATCACATTTGTTCAATTTACGTCGCTCATATTTCAGATAGCGTATTGTGCTAAGCGGCATCTCAAAGCGCATGAAATGGCAAGTAAAACGCACTATTAAACTTCTATGATAGGGCAATCAGTGACCCGATTAGATCATTTTATATTATAGTTAATTTAAGAATTCAGCGAAATTCTATCACATTTGTTCAATTTACGTCGCTCCTATTTCAGATAGCGTATTGGGCTAAGCGGCATCTCAAAGCGCATGAAATGGCGAGTAAAATGCAATACTAAACTTCTAGGATAAGGCAAACAGAGACCCGATTAGATCATTTTATATTTTTGTTAATATAAGAATTCTGCGAAATTCTATCACGTTTGTTCAATTTACGTCGCTCATATTTCAGATAGCGTATTGTGCTAAGCGGCATCTCAAAGCGCATGAAATGGCAAGTAAAATACACTATTAAACTTCTAGGGTAGGGCAATCAGTGACCCGATTAGATCATTTTATATTATAGTTAGTTTAAGAATTCAGCGAAATTCTATCACATTTGTTCAATTTACGTCGCTCCTATTTCAGATAGCGTATTGGGTTATGCGGCATCTTAACGCGCTCGGAATGGCGAGTAAAATGCACTATTAAACTTCAATGCTAGGGCAATCAGAGACGCGATTTGATCATTTTATATTTTGTTTAATACAAGATTTCAGGGAAATTCTATCACATTTGTTCAATTCGTGTCGCTCATATTTCAGATAGCGTATTGGGCTAAGCGGCATCTCAAAGCGCATGAAATGGCGAGTAAAATGCACTATTAAACTCCTAGGGTAGGGCAAACAGAGACCCGATTAGATCATTTTACATTATGGTTAATAAAAGAATTCAGCGAAATTCTATCACATTTTTTCAACTTATATCACTCCAATTTCAGATAGCGTATTAGGCTAAGCGGCATCTCAAAGCGCATGAAATGGCGAGTGAAATGCACTATAAGACTTGTATGGTAGGGCGAACAGAGACCCGATTAGATCATTTTATATTGAGGTTAATATAAGAATTCATGGAAATTCTATCACATTTGTTCAAATTACGTCGCTCCTATTTCAGACAGCGTATTGGGCTATGCGGCATCTGAAAGCGCATGAAATAGCGAGTAAAATGCACTATTAAACTTCTAGGGTAGGGCAAACAGAGACCCGATGAGATCATTTTATATTATGGTTAAATTAAGAATTCAGCGAAATTCTATCACATTTGTCCAATTTACGTCGCTCCTATTTCAGATAGCGTATTGGGCTAAGCGGCCTCTCAAAGTGCATGAAATGGCGAGTAAAATACGCTATTAAACTTTTAGGATAAGGCAAACGGAGACCCGATTAGATCATTTTATATTACGGTTAATATAAGAATTCAGCGTAATTCTATCACATTTGTTCATCATACGTCGCTCCTATTTCAGATAACGTACTGGGCTAGGAGGCATCTTAAAGCGCGTGGAAGGGCGAGTAAAATGCACTACTAAACTTCTATGATAGAGCAATCAGAGACCCGATTAGATCATTTTATATTTTGTTTAATATAAGATTTCAGGGAAATTCTATCACATTTGTTCAATTTACGTCGCTCCTATTTCAGATAGCGTATTGGGCTATGCGGCATCTCAAAGCGCATGAAATGGCGAACAAAATGCACTATTAAACTTCTAGGCTAGGGCGAACAGAGACCAGATTAGATCATTTTATATTTTGGTTAACATAAGGATTCTGCGAAATTTTATCACATTTGTTCAACTTACGTCGCTCCTATTTCAGATAGCTTATTGGGCTAAGCGGCATCTGAAGGCGCATGAAGTGTCGAGTAAAATGCTGTATTAAACTTCTAGGGTAGGGCAAACAGAGACCCGATTAGATCATTTTATATTATGGTTAATTTAAGAATTCAGCAAAATTCTATCACATTTGTTCAACTTACGTCGCTCCTATTTCAGATAGCGTACTGGGCTAGGCGGCACCTTAAAGCGCGTGGAATGACGAGTAAAATACACTACTAAACTTCTAGGATAAGGCAAACGGAGACCCGATTAGTTCATTTTATATTACGGTTAATATAAGAATTCAGCGTAATTCTATCACATTTGTTCAATTTACGTCGCTCCTATTTCAGATAGCGTATTGGGTTAAGCGGCATCTCAAAGCGCATGAAATGGCGAGTATAATGCACTATTAAACTCCTAGGATAAGGCAAACAGAGACCCGATTAGATCATTTTATATTACGGTTAATATAAGAATGCAGCGTAATTCTATCACATTTGTTCAACTTTCGTCGCTTCTATTTCAGATAGCCTACAGGGCTAGGCGGCTTCTTAAAGCGCGTGGAATGGCGAGTAAAATGCACTACTAAACTTCTATGATAGGGCAATCAGAGACCCGATTAGATCATTTTACATTATGGTTAATAAAAGAATTAAGCGAAATTCTATCACATTTGTTCAACTTACGTCGCTCCTATTTCAGATAGCGTATTGGGTTAAGCGGCATCTCAAAGCGCATGAAATGGCGAGTAAAATGCACTGTTAAATTTCTCGGGTAGGGCAACCAGAGACCCGATTAGATAATTTTATATTATGGTTAATTTAAGAATTCTGCAAAATCCTATCACATTTCTTCAAGTTACGTCGTTCCTATTTCAGTTAGCGTACTGGGCTAGGCGGCATCTTAAAGCGCGTGGAATGGCGAGTAAAATGCACTGTTAAACTTCTAGGGTAGGGCAAACAGAGACCCGATTAGATCAGTTTATATTATGGTTAATTTAAGAATTCAGCAAAATTCTATCACATTTGTTCAATTTACGTCGTTCCTATTTCAGATAGCGTACTGGGCTAGGCGGCATCTTAAAGCGCGTGGAATGGCGAGTGAAATGCACTATTAAACTTCTATGATAGGGCAATCAAAGACCCGATTAGATCATTTTATATTTTGGTTAATACAAGGATTCAGCGAAATTCTATCACATTTGTTCAATTTACGTCGCTCCTATTTCATATAGCTAATTGGGCTATGCGGCATCTCAAAGCGCATGCAATTACGAGTGAAATGCACTATTAAACTTCTAGGGTACGGCGAACAGAGACCCGATTAGATCATTTTACATTAAGGGTAACATAAGAATTCAGCGAAATTCTATCACATTTGTTCAATTTACGTCTTTGATATTTCAGATAGCGTACTGGGCTAAGCGGCATCTCAAAGCGCCTGAAATGGCGAGTATAATGCACTATTAAACTTCTAGGGTTAGGGAAACAGAGATCCGATTAGATCATTTTATATTACGGTTAATATAAGAATTCAGCGTAATTCTATCACATTTGTTCAACTTACGTCGCTCCTATTTCAGATGGCGTATTGGGCTAAGCGGGATCTCAAAGCGCATGAGATGGCGAGTGAAATGCACTACTAATCTTTTATGATACGGCAATCAGAGACCCGATTAGATCATTTTATATTTTGATTAATATAAGATTTCAGGGAAATTCTATCACATTTGTTCAATTTACGTCGCTCCTATTTCAGATAGCGTATTCGGCTAAGCGGCATCTCAAGGCGCATGAAATGGCGAATAAAATGCACTATTAAACTTCTAGGCTAGGGCGAACAGAGACCCGATCAGATCATTTTACATTATGGTTAATAAAAGAATTCAGCGAAATTCTATCACATTTGTTCAACTGACGTCGCTCCTATTTCAGATAGCGTATTGGGCTAAGCGGCATCTCAAAGCGCATGAAATGGCGAGTGAAATGCACTATTAGACTTCTATGGTAGGGCGAACAGAGACCCGATTAGATCATTTTACATTAAGGTTAATATAAGAATTCACGGAAATTCTATCACATTTGTTCAATTTACGTCGCTCCTATTTCAGATAGCGTATTAGGATATGCGGCATCTCAAAGCGCATGAAATGGCGAGTAAAATGCACTACTAAACTTCTATGGTAGTGCGAACAGAGACCCGATTAGATCATTTTACATTAAGGTTAATATAAGGACTCACGGAAATTCTATCACATTTGTTCAAATTACGTCGCTCCTATTTCAGACAGCGTATTGGGCTATGCGGCATCTGAAAGCGCATGAAATGGCGAGTAAAATGCACTATTAAACTTCTAGGGTAGGGCAAACAGAGACCCGATGAGATCATTTTATATTATGGTTAAATTAAGAATTCAGCGAAATTCTATCACATTTGTTCAATTTACGTCGCTCCTATTTCAGATAGCGTATTGGGCTAAGCGGCCTCTCAAAGTGCATGAAATGGCGAGTGAAATGCACTACTAATCTTTTATGATACGGCAATCAGAGACCCGATTAGATCATTTTATATTTTGATTAATATAAGATTTCAGGGAAATTCTATCACATTTGTTCAATTTACGTCGCTCCTATTTCAGATAGCGCATTGTGCTAAGCGGCATCTCAAAGCGCATGAAATGGCAAGTAAAACGCACTATTAAACTTCTATGGTAGGGCAATCAGAGAACCGATTAGATCATTTTGTATTACGGTTAATATAAGAATTCAGCGTAATTCTATCACATTTGTTCAACTTTCGTCGCTCCTATTTCAGATAGCGTACTGAGCTAGGAGGCATCTTAAAGCGCGTGGAATGGCGAGTAAAATGCAATATTAAACTTCTATGGTAGGGCAATCAGAGACCCGATTAGATCATTTTATATTTTGGTTATTATAAAAATTCAGCGAAATTCTATCACAATTGTTCAATTTACGTCGCTCCTATTTCAGATAGCGTATTGGGCTAAGCGGCAACTCAAAGCGCATGAAATGACGAGTGAAATGCACTATTAAACTTCTCGGGTAGGGCGAACAGAGACCCGATTAGATCATTTTACATTAAGGTTAATATAAGAATTCAGGGAAATTCTATCACATTTGTTCAATTTACGTCGCTCCTATTTCAAATAGCGTACTCGGATAGGCGGCATCTTAAAGCGCGTGGAATGGCGAGTAAAATGCACTATTAAACTTCTATGATAGGGCAATCAGAGACCCGATTAGATCATTTTATATTTTGGTTAATATAAGAATTCAGCGTAATTCTATCACATTTGTTCAACTTACGTCGCTCCTATTTCAGATAGCGTACTGGGCTAGGCGGCATCTTAAAGCGCGTGGAAAGGCGAGTAAAATGCACTACTAAACTACTATGATAGGGCAATCAGAGACCCGATCAGGTCATTTTATATTTTGGTTAATATAAGAATTCAGCGAAATTCTATCACATTTGTTCAATTTACGTCGCTCCTATTACAGATAGCTTATTGTGCTTAGCGGCATCTCAAAGCGCATGAAGTGACGAGTGAAATGCACTATTAAACTTCTAGGGTTGGTCGAAGAAAGACCCAATTAGATCATTTTACATTAAGGTTAATATAAGAATTCAGGGAAATTCTATCACATTTGTTCAATTTACGTCGCTCCTATTTCAGATAGCGTATTGGGCTAATCGGCATCTCAAGGCGCATGAAAGGGCGAGTCAACTGCACTGTTAAACTTCTATGATAGGGAAATCAGAGACCCGATTAGATCATTTTATATTTTGGTTAATATAAGAATTCAGCGAAATTCTATCACATTTGGTCAATTTACGTCGCTCCTATTTCAGATAGCTTATTGGGCTAAGCGGCATCTCAAAGCGCATGAAATGACGAGTGAAATGCACTATTGAACTTCTAGGGTAGGGCGAACAAAGACCCGATTAGATCATTTTATATTATGGTTAAGTTAAGAATTCAGCGTAATTCTGTCACATTTGTTCAACTTACGTAGCTCCTATTTCAGATAGCGTACTGGGCTAGGCGGCAACTTAAAGCGCGTGGAATGGCGAGTAAAATGCACCATTAAACTTCTATGGTAGGGCAATCAGAGAACCGATTAGATCATTTTGTATTACGGTTAATATAAGAATTCAGCGTAATTCTATCACATTTGTTCAACTTTCGTCGCTCCTATTTCAGATAGCGTAATGAGCTAGGAGGCATCTTAAAGCGCGTGGAATGGCGAGTAAAATGCAATATTAAACTTCTATGATAGGGCAATCAGAGACCCGATTAGATCATTTTATATTTTGGTTATTATAAAAATTCAGCGAAATTCTATCACAATTGTTCAATTTACGTCGCTCCTATTTCAGATAGCGTATTGGGCTAAGCGGCAACTCAAAGCGCATGAAATGACGAGTGAAATGCACTATTAAACTTCTCGGGTAGGGCGAACAGAGACCCGATTAGATCATTTTACATTAAGGTTAATATAAGAATTCAGGGAAATTCTATCACATTTGTTCAATTTACGTCGCTCCTATTTCAAATAGCGTACTCGGATAGGCGGCATCTTAAAGCGCGTGGAATGGCGAGTAAAATGCACTATTAAACTTCTATGATAGGGCAATCAGAGACCCGATTAGATCATTTTATATTTTGGTTAATATAAGAATTCAGCGAAATTCTATTACATTTGTTCAATTTACGTCGCTCCTATTTCAGATAGCGTATTGGGCTAAGCGGCATCTCAAAGCGCATGGATTGACGAGTGAAATGCTCTATTAAACTTCTGGGGTAGGGCGAACAGAAACCCGAATAGATCATTTTATATTACGGTTAATATAAGAATTCAGCGTAATTCTATCACATTTGTTCAATTTACGTCGCTCCTATTTCAGATAGCGTATTGGGCTAAGCGGCATCTCAATGCGCATGAAATGGCGAGTAACATGCACTATTACACTTCTAGGATAAGGCAAACAGAGACCCGATTAGATCATTTTATATTACGGTTAATATAAGAATTCAGCGTAATTCTATCACATTTGTTCAACTTACGTCGCTCCTCTTTCAGATAGCGTACTGGGCTAGGCGGCATCTTAAAGCGCGTGGAATGGCGAGTAAAATGCACTATTAAACTTCTATGATAGGGCTATCAGAGACCCGATTAGATCATTTTATATTTTGGTTAATATAAGAATTCAGCGAAATTCTATCACATTTGTTCAATTTACGTCGCTCCTATTTCAGTTAGCGTACTGGGCTAAGCGGCATCTCATAGCGCATGAAATGGCGAGTAAAATGCACTATTAAACTTCTAGGATAAGGCAAACAGAGACTCGATTAGATCATTTTATATTACGGTTAATATAAGAATTCAGCGTAATTCTGTCACATTTGTTCAACTTACGTAGCTCCTATTTCAGATAGCGTACTGGGCTAGGCGGCAACTTAAAGCGCGTGGAATATCGAGTAAAATACACTATCAAACTTCTATGATAGGGCAATCAGAGACCCGGTTAGATCATTTCATATTTTGGTTAATATTAGAATTCAGCGAAATTCTATCACATTTGTTCAATTTACGTCGCTCCTATTTCAGATAGCGTATTGGGCTAAGCGGCATCTCAAAGCGCATGAAATGGCGAGTAAAGTGCACTACTAAACTTCTAGGATAAGGCAAACAGAGATCCGATAAGATCATTTTATATTACGGTTAATATAAGAATTCAGCGTAATTCTGTCACATTTGTTCAATTTACGTTGCTCCTATTTCAAATAGCGTACTCGGATAGGCGGCATCTTAAAGCGCGTGGAATGGCGAGTAAAACGCACTATTAAACTTCTAGAGTAGGGCGAACAGAGACCCGATTAGATCATTTTACATTAAGGTTAATATAAGAATTCAGCGTAATTCTGTCACATTTGTTCAACATACGTAGCTCCTATTTCAGATAGCGTACTGCGCTAGGCGGCATCTTAAAGCGCGTGGAATGGCGAGTAAAATGCACTATGAAACTTCTATGATAGGGCAATCAGAGACCCGATTAGATCATTTTGTATTTTGGTTAATATAAGAATACAGCGAAATTCTATCACATTTGTTCAATTTACGTCGCTCCTATTTCAGATAGCGTATTGGGCTAAGCGGCATCTCAATGCGCATGAAATGGCGAGTAACATGCACTATTAAACTTCTAGGATAAGGCAAACAGAGACCCGGTTAGATCATTTCATATTACGGTTAATATAAGAATTCAGCGTAATTCTATCACATTTGTTCAACTTACGTCGCTCCTCTTTCAGATAGCGTACTGGGCTAGGCGGCATCATAAAGCGCGTGGAATGGCGAGTAAAATGCACTATTAAAGTTCTATGATAGGGCTATGAGAGACCCGATTAGATCATTTTATATTTTGGTTAATATAAGAATTCAGCGAAATTCTATCAGATTTGTTCAATTTACGTCGCTCATATTTCAGATAGCGTACTGGGCTAAGCGGCATCTCAAAGCGCATGAAATGGCGAGTAAAATGCACTATTAAACTTCTGGGATAAGGCAAACAGAGACCCGATTAGATCATTTTATATTGCGGTTAATATAAGAATTCAGCGTAATTCTGTCACATTTGTTCAACTTACGCAGCTCCTGTTTCAGATAGCGTACTGGGCTAGGCGGCAACTTAAAGCGCGTGGAATGTCGAGTAAAATGCACTATCAAACTTCTATGATAGGGCAATCAGAGACCCGATTAGATCATTTTATATTTTGGTTAATATAAGAATTCAGCGAAATTCTATCACATTTGTTCAATTTACGTCGCTCCTATTTCAGATAGCGTATTGGGCTAAGCGGCATCTCAATGCGCATGAAATGGCGAGTAACATGCACTATTAAACTTCTAGGATAAGGCAAACAGAGACCCGATTAGATCATTTTATATTACGGTTAATATAAGAATTCAGCGTAATTCTATCACATTTGTTCAACTTACGTAGCTCCTATTTCAGATTGCGTACTGGGCTAGGCGGCAACTTCAAGCGCGTGGAATGGCGAGTAAAATGCACTATCAAACTTCTATGATAGGGCAATCAGAGACCCGATTAGATCATTTTGTATTTTGGTTAATATAAGATTTCAGGGAAATACTGTCACATTTGTTCAATTTACGTCGCTCCTATTTCAGATAGCTTATTGGGCTAAGCGGCATCTCAAAGCGCATGAAATGACGAGTGAAATGCACTATTAAACTTCTAGGGTAGGGCGAACAGAGACCAGATTAGATCATTTTACATTAAGGTTAATATAAGAATTCAGCGTAATTCTGTCACATTTGTTCAACTTACGTAGCTCCTATTTCAGATAGCGTACTGGGCTAGGCGGCATCTTAAAGCGCGTAGAATGGCGAGTAAAATGCACTATTAAACTTCTATGATAGGGCAATCAGAGACCCGATTAGATCATTTTATATTTTGTTTAATATAAGATTTCAGGGAAATTCTGTCACATTTGTTCAATTTTCGTCGCTCCTATTTCAGATAGCTTATTGGGCTTAGCGGCATCTGAAAGCGCATGAAATGGCGAGTAAAATGCACTATTAAACTTCTAGGGTAGGGCAAACAAAGACCCGATTAAATCATTTTATATTATGGTTAATTTAAGAATTCAGCGAAATTCTATCACATTTGTTCAATTTACGTCGCTACTATTTCAGATAGCGTATTGGGCTAAGCGGCATCTCAAAGCGCATGAAATAGCGAGTATAATGCACTATTAAACGTCTAGAATAAGGCAAACAGAGACCCGATTAGATCATTTTATATTACGGTTAATATAAGAATTCAGCGTAATTCTATTACATTTGTTCAACTTACGTCGCTCCTCTTTCAGATAGCGTACTGGGCTAGGCGGCATCTTAAAGCGCGTGGAATGGCGAGTAAAATGCACTATTAAACTTCTATGATAGGGCTATCAGAGACCCGATTAGATCATTTTATATTTTGGTTAATATAAGAATTCAGTGAAATTCTAACACGTTTGTTCAATTTACGTCGCTCCTATTTCAGATAGCGTACTGGGCTAGGCTGCATCATAAAGCGCGTGGAATGGCGAGTAAAATGCACTATTAAACTTCTAGGATAAGGCAAACAGAGACCCGATTAGATCATTTTATATTACGGTTAATATAAGAATTCAGCGTAATTCTATCACATTTGTTCAACTTACGTCGCTCCTCTTTCAGATAGCGTACTGGGCTAGGCGGCATCTTAAAACGCGAGGAATGGCAGGTAAAATGCACTGTTAAACTTCTATGATAGGGCAATCAGAGACCCGATTAGATCATTTTATGTTTTGTTTAATATAAGATTTCAGGGAAATTCTATCACATTTGTTCAATTTACGTCGCTCCTATTTCAGATAGCGTACTGGGCTAGGCGGCATCTTAAAGCGCGTGGAAAGGCGAGTAAAATGCACTATCACACTTCTAGGGTAGGGCAAACAGAGGCCCGATTAGATCATTTTATACTATGGTTAATTTAAGAAGTCACCGAAATTCTATCACATTTGTTCAATTTACGTCGCTCCTATTTCAGATAGCGTATTGGGCTAAGCGGCATCTCAAAGCCCATGAAATGGCGATTAAAATGCACTATTAAACTTCTAGGGTAAGGCAAACAGATACCCGATTAGATCATTTTATATTACGGTTAATATAAGAATTCAGCGTAATTCTATCACATTTGTTCAACTTACGTCGCTTCTATTTCAGATAGCGTACAGGGCTAGGCGGCATCTTAAAGCGCGTGGAAGGGTGAGTAAAATGCACTACTAATCTTCCATGATAGGGCAATCAGAGACCCGATTAGATCATTTTACATTTTGTTTAATATAAGATTTCAGGGACATTCTATCACATTTGTTTAATTTACGTCGCTGCTATTTCAGATAGCGTATTGGGCTAAGCGGCATCTCAAAGCGCATGAAATGGCGAATAAAATGAACTATTAAACTTCTAGGCGAGGGCGAACAGAGACCCGATTAGATCATTTTACATTTTGTTAATAAAAGAATTCAGCGAAATTCTATCCCATTTGCTCAATTTACGTCGCTCCTATTACAGATAGCTTATTGTGCTTAGCGGCATCTCAAAGCGCATGAAGTGACGAGTGAAATGCACTATTAAACTTCTAGGGTAGGGCAAACAGAGACCCGATTAGATCATTTTATATTATGGTTAATTTAAGAATTCAGCAAAATTCTATCACATTTGTTCAATTTACGTCGCTCCTATTTCAGATAGCGTACACGGCTAGGCGGCATCTTAAAGCGAGTGGAAGGGCGAGTAAAATGCACTACTAAACTTCTATGCTAGGGCAATCAGAGACCCGATTAGATCATTTTATATTTTGTTTAATATAAGATTTCAGGGAAATTCTATCACATTTGTTCAACTTACGTAGCTCCTATTTCAGATAGCGTACTGGGCTAGGCGGCAACTTAAAGCGCGTGGAATGGCGAGTAAAATGCACCATTAAACTTCTATGGTAGGGCAATCAGAGAACCGATTAGATCATTTTGTATTACGGTTAATATAAGAATTCAGCGTAATTCTATCACATTTGTTCAACTTTCGTCGCTCCTATTTCAGATAGCGTACTGAGCTAGGAGGCATCTTAAAGCGCGTGGAATGGCGAGTAAAATGCAATATTAAACTTCTATGGTAGGGCAATCAGAGACCCGATTAGATCATTTTATATTTTGGTTATTATAAAAATTCAGCGAAATTCTATCACAATTGTTCAATTTACGTCGCTCCTATTTCAGATAGCGTATTGGGCTAAGCGGCAACTCAAAGCGCATGAAATGACGAGTGAAATGCACTATTAAACTTCTCGGGTAGGGCGAACAGAGACCCGATTAGATCATTTTACATTAAGGTTAATATAAGAATTCAGGGAAATTCTATCACATTTGTTCAATTTACGTCGCTCCTATTTCAAATAGCGTACTCGGATAGGCGGCATCTTAAAGCGCGTGGAATGGCGAGTAAAATGCACTATTAAACTTCTATGATAGGGCAATCAGAGACCCGATTAGATCATTTTATATTTTGGTTAATATAAGAATTCAGCGTAATTCTATCACATTTGTTCAACTTACGTCGCTCCTATTTCAGATAGCGTACTGGGCTAGGCGGCATCTTAAAGCGCGTGGAATGGCGAGTAAAATGCACTACTAAACTACTATGATAGGGCAATCAGAGACCCGATCAGGTCATTTTATATTTTGGTTAATATAAGAATTCAGCGAAATTCTATCACATTTGTTCAATTTACGTCGCTCCTATTACAGATAGCTTATTGTGCTTAGCGGCATCTCAAAGCGCATGAAGTGACGAGTGAAATGCACTATTAAACTTCTAGGGTTGGTCGAAGAAAGACCCAATTAGATCATTTTACATTAAGGTTAATATAAGAATTCAGGGAAATTCTATCACATTTGTTCAATTTACGTCGCTCCTATTTCAGATAGCGTATTGGGCTAATCGGCATCTCAAAGCGCATGAAAGGGCGAGTCAAATGCACTGTTAAACTTCTATGATAGGGAAATCAGAGACCCGATTAGATCATTTTATATTTTGGTTAATATAAGAATTCAGCGAAATTCTATCACATTTGGTCAATTTACGTCGCTCCTATTTCAGATAGCTTATTGGGCTAAGCGGCATCTCAAAGCGCATGAAATGACGAGTGAAATGCACTATTAAACTTCTATGGTAGGGCGAACAAAGACCCGATTAGATCATTTTATATTATGGTTAAGTTAAGAATTCAGCGTAATTCTGTCACATTTGTTCAACTTACGTAGCTCCTATTTCAGATAGCGTACTGGGCTAGGCGGCAACTTAAAGCGCGTGGAATGGCGAGTAAAATGCACCATTAAACTTCTATGGTAGGGCAATCAGAGAACCGATTAGATCATTTTGTATTACGGTTAATATAAGAACTCAGCGTAATTCTATCACATTTGTTCAACTTTCGTCGCTCCTATTTCAGATAGCGTACTGAGCTAGGAGGCATCTTAAAGCGCGTGGAATGGCGAGTAAAATGCAATATTAAACTTCTATGGTAGGGCAATCAGAGACCCGATTAGATCATTTTATATTTTGGTTATTATAAAAATTCAGCGAAATTCTATCACAATTGTTCAATTTACGTCGCTCCTATTTCAGATAGCGTATTGGGCTAAGCGGCAACTCAAAGCGCATGAAATGACGAGTGAAATGCACTATTAAACTTCTCGGGTAGGGCGAACAGAGACCCGATTAGATCATTTTACATTAAGGTTAATATAAGAATTCAGGGAAATTCTATCACATTTGTTCAATTTACGTCGCTCCTATTTCAAATAGCGTACTCGGATAGGCGGCATCTTAAAGCGCGTGGAATGGCGAGTAAAATGCACTATTAAACTTCTATGATAGGGCAATCAGAGACCCGATTAGATCATTTTATATTTTGGTTAATATAAGAATTCAGCGTAATTCTATCACATTTGTTCAACTTACGTCGCTCCTATTTCAGATAGCGTACTGGGCTAGGCGGCATCTTAAAGCGCGTGGAATGGCGAGTAAAATGCACTACTAAACTACTATGATAGGGCAATCAGAGACCCGATCAGGTCATTTTATATTTTGGTTAATATAAGAATTCAGCGAAATTCTATCACATTTGTTCAATTTACGTCGCTCCTATTACAGATAGCTTATTGTGCTTAGCGGCATCTCAAAGCGCATGAAGTGACGAGTGAAATGCACTATTAAACTTCTAGGGTTGGTCGAAGAAAGACCCAATTAGATCATTTTACATTAAGGTTAATATAAGAATTCAGGGAAATTCTATCACATTTGTTCAATTTACGTCGCTCCTATTTCAGATAGCGTATTGGGCTAATCGGCATCTCAAAGCGCATGAAAGGGCGAGTCAAATGCACTGTTAAACTTCTATGATAGGGAAATCAGAGACCCGATTAGATCATTTTATATTTTGGTTAATATAAGAATTCAGCGAAATTCTATCACATTTGGTCAATTTACGTCGCTCCTATTTCAGATAGCTTATTGGGCTAAGCGGCATCTCAAAGCGCATGAAATGACGAGTGAAATGCACTATTAAACTTCTAGGGTAGGGCGAACAAAGACCCGATTAGATCATTTTATATTATGGTTAAGTTAAGAATTCAGCGTAATTCTGTCACATTTGTTCAACTTACGTAGCTCCTATTTCAGATAGCGTACTGGGCTAGGCGGCAACTTAAAGCGCGTGGAATGGCGAGTAAAATGTACCATTAAACTTCTATGGTAGGGCAATCAGAGAACCGATTAGATCATTTTGTATTACGGTTAATATAAGAATTCAGCGTAATTCTATCACATTTGTTCAACTTTCGTCGCTCCTATTTCAGATAGCGTAATGAGCTAGGAGGCATCTTAAAGCGCGTGGAATGGCGAGTAAAATGCAATATTAAACTTCTATGATAGGGCAATCAGAGACCCGATTAGATCATTTTATATTTTGGTTATTATAAAAATTCAGCGAAATTCTATCACAATTGTTCAATTTACGTCGCTCCTATTTCAGATAGCGTATTGGGCTAAGCGGCAACTCAAAGCGCATGAAATGACGAGTGAAATGCACTATCAAACTTCTCGGGTAGGGCGAACAGAGACCCGATTAGATCATTTTACATTAAGGTTAATATAAGAATTCAGGGAAATTCTATCACATTTGTTCAATTTACGTCGCTCCTATTTCAAATAGCGTACTCGGATAGGCGGCATCTTAAAGCGCGTGGAATGGCGAGTAAAATGCACTATTAAACTCCTATGATAGGGCTATCAGAGACCCGATTAGATCATTTTATATTTTGGTTAATATAAGAATTCAGCGAAATTCTATCACATTTGTTCAATTTACGTCGCTCCTATTTCAGTTAGCGTACTGGGCTAAGCGGCATCTCATAGCGCATGAAATGGCGAGTAAAATGCACTATTAAACTTCTAGGATAAGGCAAACAGAGACTCGATTAGATCATTTTATATTACGGTTAATATAAGAATTCAGCGTAATTCTGTCACATTTGTTCAACTTACGTAGCTCCTATTTCAGATAGCGTACTGGGCTAGGCGGCAACTTAAAGCGCGTGGAATATCGAGTAAAATACACTATCAAACTTCTATGATAGGGCAATCAGAGACCCGATTAGATCATTTCATATTTTGGTTAATATTAGAATTCAGCGAAATTCTATCACATTTGTTCAATTTACGTCGCTCCTATTTCAGATAGCGTATTGGGCTAAGCGGCATCTCAAAGCGCATGAAATGGCGAGTAAAGTGCACTACTAAACTTCTAGGATAAGGCAAACAGAGATCCGATAAGATCATTTTATATTACGGTTAATATAAGAATTCAGCGTAATTCTGTCACATTTGTTCAATTTACGTTGCTCCTATTTCAAATAGCGTACTCGGATAGGCGGCATCTTAAAGCGCGTGGAATGGCGAGTAAAACGCACTATTAAACTTCTAGAGTAGGGCGAACAGAGACCCGATTAGATCATTTTACATTAAGGTTAATATAAGAATTCAGCGTAATTCTGTCACATTTGTTCAACATACGTAGCTCCTATTTCAGATAGCGTACTGGGCTAGGCGGCATCTTAAAGCGCGTGGAATGGCGAGTAAAATGCACTATGAAACTTCTATGATAGGGCAATCAGAGACCCGATTAGATCATTTTGTATTTTGGTTAATATAAGAATACAGCGAAATTCTATCACATTTATTCAATTTACGTCGCTCCTATTTCAGATAGCGTATTGGGCTAAGCGGCATGTTAAAGCGCGTGGAAAGGCGAGTAAAATGCACTATTAAACTTCTAGGGTAGGGCAAACAGAGACCCGATTAGATCATTTTATATTATGGTTAATTTAAGAATTCAGCAAAATTCTATCACATTTCTTCAATTTACGTCGCTCCTATTTCAGATAGCGTACTGGGTTATGCGGCATCTTAAAGCGCGTGGAAGGGTGAGTAAAATGCACTACTAATCTTTCATGATAGGGCAATCAGAGACCCGATTAGATCATTTTATATTTTCTTTTATATAAGATTTCAGGGAAATTCTATCACATTTGTTCAATTTACGTCGCTCCTATTTCAGATAGCGTACTGGGCTAGGCGGCATGTTAAAGCGCGTGGAAAGGCGAGTAAAATGCACTACTAAACTACTATGATAGGGCAATCAGAGACCAGATTAGGTCATTTTATATTACGGTTAATATAAGAATTCAGCGTAATTCTATCACATTTGTTCAACTTACGTCGCTCCTCTTTCAGATAGCGTAGTGGGCTAGGCGGCATCTCAATGCTCATGAAATGGCGAGTAAAATGCACTATTAAACTTCTAGGGTAGGGCAAACAGAGACCCGATTAGATCATTTTATATTATGGTCAATTTAAGAATTCAGCATAATTCTTTCTCATTTCTTCAACTTACGTCGCTCCTCTTTCAGATAGCTTATTGGGCTTAGCGGCATCTCAAAGCGCATGAAGTGACGAGTGAAATGCACTATTAAACTTCTAGGGTAGGGCAAACAGAGACCCGATTAGATCATTTTGTATTTTGGTTAATTTAAGAATTCAGCGATATTCGATTACATTTGTTCAATTTACGTCGCTCCTATTTCAGATAGCGTATTGGGCTAAGCGGCATCTGAAAGCGCATGAAATGGCGAGTAAAATGCACTATTAAAGTTCTAGGGTAGGGCAAACAGAGACCCGATTACATCATTTTATATTATGATTAATTTAAGAAGTCAGCAAAATAATATCACATTTGTTCAATTTACGTCGTTCCTATTTCAGATAGCGTACTGGGTTAGGCGGCATCTTAAAGCGCGTGGAAAGGCGAGTAAAATGCACTACTAATCTTCTATGATAGGGCAATCAGAGACCCGATTAGATCATTTTACATTTTGTTTAATATAAGATTTCAGGGACATTCTATCACATTTGTTTAATTTACGTCGCTGCTATTTCAGATAGCGTATTGGGCTAAGCGGCATCTCAAAGCGCATGAAATGGCGAATAAAATGAACTATTAAACTTCTAGGCGAGGGCGAACAGAGACCCGATTAGATCATTTTACATTTTGGTTAATAAAAGAATTCAGCGAAATTCTATCACATTTGCTCAATTTACGTCGCTCCTATTACAGATAGCTTATTGTGCTTAGCGGCATCTCAAAGCGCATGAAGTGACGAGTGAAATGCACTATTAAACTTCTAGGGTAGGGCAAACAGAGACCCGATTAGATCATTTTATATTATGGTTAATTTAAGAATTCAGCAAAATTCTATCACATTTGTTCAATTTACGTCGCTCCTATTTCAGATAGCGTACTGGGCTAGGCGGCATCCTAAAGCGCGCGGAATGGCGAGTAAAATGCACTATTAAACTTCTATGCTAGGGCAATCAGAGACCCGATTAGATCATTTTATATTTTGTTTAATATAAGATTTCAGGGAAATTCTATCACATTTGTTCAATTTACGTCGCTCCTATTTCAGATAGCGTACTGGGCTAGGCGGCATCTTAAAGCGCGTGGAAAGGCGAGTAAAATGCACTATTAAACTTCTAGGGTAAGGCAAACAGATACCCGATTAGATCATTTTATATTACGGTTAATATAAGAATTCAGCGAAATTCTATCACATTTGTTCAACTTTCGTCGCTCGTATTTCAGATAGCGTATTGGGCTAAGCGGCATCTCAAAGCGCATGAAATGGCGAGTAAAATGCACTATTAAACTTCTAGGGTAGGGCAAACAAAGACCCGATTAAATCATTTTATATTATGGTTAATTTAAGAATTCAGCGAAATTCTATCACATTTGTTCAATTTACGTCGCTCCTATTTCAGATAGCGTATTGGGCTAGGCGGCATCCTAAATCGCGCGGAATGGCGAGTAAAATGCACTATTAAACTTCTATGCTAGGGCAATCAGAGACCTGATTAGATCATTTTATATTTTGGTTAATATAAGAATTCAGTGAAATTCTATCACATTTGTTCAATTTATTTCGCTCCTATTTCTGATAGCGTATTGGGCTAAGCGGCATCTCAAAGCGCATGAAATGGCGAATAAAATGCACTATTAAACTTCTAGGGTAGGGCAAACAGAGACACGATTAGATCATTTCATATTTTGGTTAATATTAGAATTCAGCGAAATTCTATCACATTTGTTCAATTTACGTCGCTCCTATTTCAGATAGCGTATTGGGCTAAGCGGCATCTCAAAGCGCATGAAATGGCGAGTAAAATGCACTACTAAACTTCTCGGATAAGGCAAACAGAGATCCGATTAGATCATTTTATATTACGGTTAATATAAGAATTCAGCGTAATTCTGTCACATTTGTTCAACTTACGTAGCTCCTATTTCAGATAGCGTATTGGGCTAAGCGGCATCTCAAAGCGCATGGAATGGCGAGTAAAATGCACTATTAACCTTCTAGGGTAGGGAGAACAGAGACCCGATTAGATCATTTTATATTACGGTTAATATAAGAATTCAGCGTAATTCTATCACATTTGTTCAACTTACGTCGCTCCTATTTCAGATAGCGTACTGGCCTAGGCGGCATCTTAAAGCGCGTGGAAGGGCGAGTAAAATGCACTACTAAACTACTATGATAGGGCAATCAGAGACGCGATTAGGTCATTTCATATTTTGGTTAATATAAGAATTCAGCGAAATTCTATCACATTTGTTCAATTTACGTCGCTCCTATTACAGATAGCTTATTGTGCTTAGCGGCATCTCAAAGCGCATGAAGTGACGAGTGAAATGCACTACTAAACTTCTAGGGTTGGTCGAAGAAAGACCCGGTTAGATCATTTTACATTAAGGTAAATATAAGATTTCAGGGACATTCTATCACATTTGTTTAATTTACGTCGCTGCTATTTCAGATAGCGTATTGGGCTAAGCGGCATCTCAAAGCGCATGAAATGGCGAATAAAATGCACTATTAAACTTCTAGGCGAGGGCGAACAGAGACCCGATTAGATCATTTTACATTTTGGTTAATAAAAGAATTCAGCGAAATTCTATCACATTTGCTCAATTTACGTCGCTCCTATTACAGATAGCTTATTGTGCTTAGCGGCATCTCAAAACGCATGAAGTGACGAGCGAAATGCACTATTAAACTTCTAGGGTAGGGCAAACAGAGACCCGATTAGATCATTTTATATTATGGTTAATTTAAGAATTCAGCAAAATTCTATCACATTTGTTCGATTTACGTCGCTCCTATTTCAGATAGCGTACTGGGCTAGGCGGCATCCTAAAGCGCGCGGAATGGCGAGTAAAATCCACTATTAAACTTCTATGCTAGGGCAATCAGAGACCCGATTAGATCATTTTATATTTTGTTTAATATAAGATTTCAGGGAAATTCTATCACATTTGTTCAATTTACGTCGCTCCTATTTCAGATAGCGTACTGGGCTAGGCGGCATGTTAAAGCGCGTGGAAAGGCGAGTAAAATGCACTATTAAACTTCTATGATAGGGCAATCAGAGACCCGATTAGATCATTTTATATTACGGTTAATATAAGAATTCAGCGTAATTCTATCACATTTGTTCAACTTACGTCGCTCCTATTTCAGATAGCGTACAGGGCTAGGCGGCATCTTAAAGCGCGTGGAAGGGCGAGTAAAATGCACTACTAAACTTCTAGGGTAGGGCAAACAGAGACCCGATTAGATCATTTTATATTATGGTTAATTTAAGAATTCAGCAAAATTCTATCACATTTGTTCAATTTACGTCGCTCCTATTTCAGATAGCGTACTGTGCTATGCGGCATCCTAAAGCGCGCGGAATGGCGAGTAAAATGCACTATTAAACTTCTATGCTAGGGCAATCAGAGACCCGATTAGATCATTTTATATTTTGTTTAATATAAGATTTCAGGGAAATTCTATCACATTTGTTCAACTTACGTCGCTCCTATTTCAGATAGCGTACTGGGCTAGGTGGCATCTTAAAGCGCGTGGAATGGCGAGTAAAATGCACTACTAAACTACTATGATAGGGCAATCAGAGACCCGATCAGGTCATTTTATATTTTGGTTAATAAAAGAATTCAGCGAAATTCTATCACATTTGTTCAATTTACGTCGCTCCTATTACAGATAGCTTATTGTGCTTAGCGGCATCTCAAAGCGCATGAAGTGACGAGTGAAATGCACTATTAAACTTCTAGGGTTGGTCGAAGAAAGACCCAATTAGATCATTTTACATTAAGGTTAATATAAGAATTCAGGGAAATTCTATCACATTTGTTCAATTTACGTCGCTCCTATTTCAGATAGCGTATTGGGCTAAGCGGCATCTCAAAGCGCATGAAATGGCGAATAAAATGAGCTATTAAACTTCTAGGCTAGGGCGAACAGAGACCCGATTAGATCATTTTACATTATGGTTAATAAAAGAATTCAGCGAAATTCTATCACATTTGTTCAACTTACGTCGCTCCTATTGCAGATAGCGTATTGGGCTAAGTGGCACCTCAAAGCGCATGAAATGGCGTGTAAAATGCACTATTAAACTTCTATGATAGGGCAATCAGAGACCCGATTAGATCATTTAATATTTTGGTTAATATAAGAATTCAGCGTAATGCTATCACATTTGTTCAATTTACGTCGCTCCTATTACAGACAGCTTATTGGGCTTAGCGGCATCTCAAAGCGCATGAAATGGCGAGTGAAATGCACTATTAAACATCTAGGCGAGGGCGAACAGAGACCCGATTAGATCATTTTACATTTTGGTTAATAAAAGAATTCAGCGAAATTCTATCACATTTGCTCAATTTACGTCGCTCCTATTACAGATAGCTTATTGTGCTTAGCGGCATCCTAAAGCGCGCGGAATGGCGAGTAAAATGCACTATTAAACTTCTATGCTAGGGCAATCAGAGACCCGATTAGATCATTTTATATTTTGTTTAATATAAGATTTCAGGGAAATTCTATCACATTTGTTCAACTTACGTCGCTCCTATTTCAGATAGCGTACTGGGCTAGGTGGCATCTTAAAGCGCGTGGAATGGCGAGTAAAATGCACTACTAAACTACTATGATAGGGCAATCAGAGACCCGATCAGGTCATTTTATATTTTGGTTAATATAAGAATTCAGCGAAATTCTATCACATTTGTTCAATTTACGTCGCTCCTATTACAGATAGCTTATTGTGCTTAGCGGCATCTCAAAGCGCATGAAGTGACGAGTGAAATGCACTATTAAACTTCTTGGGTTGGTCGAAGAAAGACCCAATTAGATCATTTTACATTAAGGTTAATATAAGAATTCGGGGAAATTCTATCACATTTGTTCAATTTACGTCGCTCCTATTTCAGATAGCGTATTGGGCTAAGCGGCATCTCAAAGCGCATGAAATGGCGAATAAAATGCACTATTAAACTTCTAGGCGAGGGCGAACAGAGACGCGATTAGATCATTTTACATTTTGCTTAATAAAAGAATTCAGCGAAATTCTATCACATTTGCTCAATTTACGTCGCTCCTATTACAGAAAGCTTATTGTGCTTAGCGGCATCTCAAAGCGCATGAAGTGGCGAGTGAAATGCACTATTAAACTTCTAGGGTAGAGCAAACAGAGACCCGATTAGATCATTTTATATTATGGTTAATTTAAGAATTCAGCAAAATTCTATCACATTTGTTCAATTTACGTCGCTCCTATTTCAGATAGCGTACTGGGCTAGGGGGCATCCTAAAGCGCGCGGAATGGCGAGTAAAATGCACTATTAAACTTCTATTATAGGGCAATCAGAGACCCGATTAGATCATTTTATATTTTGTTTAATATAAGATTTCAGGGAAATTCTATCACATTTGTTCAATTTACGTCGCTCCTATTTCAGATAGCGTACTGGGCTAGGCGGCTTCTTAAAGCGCGTGGAAAGGCGAGTAAAATGCACTATTAAACTTCTATGATAGGGCAATCAGAGACCCGATTAGATCATTTAATATTTTGGTTAATATAAGAATTCAGCGTAATGCTATCACATTTGTTCAATTTACGTCGCTCCTATTACAGACAGCTTATTGGGCTTAGCGGCATCTCAAAGCGCATGAAATGACGAGTGAAATGCACTATTAAACTTCTAGGGTAGGGCAAATAGAGACCCGATTAGATCATTTTATATTATGGTTAATTTAAGAATTCAGCAAAATTCTATCACATTTGTTCAATTTACGTCGTTCCTATTTCAGATAGCGTCCTGGGCTAAGCGGCATCTAATAGCGCATGAAATGGCGAGTATAATGCACTATTAAACTTCTAGGATAAGGCGAACAGAGACCCGATTAGATCATTTTATGTTATGGTTAATATAAGAATTCAGCGTAATTCTATCCCATTTGTTCAAGTTACGTCGCTCCTATTTCAGATAGCGTACTGGGCTAGGCGGCATCTTAAAGCGCGTGGAATGGCGAGTAAAATGAACTACTAAACTTCTATGATAGGGCAATAAGGCACTCGATTAGATCATTTTATATTTTGTTTAATATAAGATTTCAGGGGAATTCTATCTCATTTCTTCAATTTACGTCGCTCCTATTTCAGATAGCGTACTGGGCTAGGCGGCATCTTAAAGCGCGTGGAATGGCGAGTAAAATGAACTACTAAACTTCTATGATAGGGCAATCAGGCACTCGATTAGATCATTTTATATTTTGTTTAATATAAGATTTCAGGGAAATTCTATCTCATTTGTTCAATTTACGTCGCTCCTATTTCAGATAGCGTATTGGGCTAAGCGGCATCTCAATGCGCATGAAATGGCGAATAAAATGCACTATTAAACTTCTAGGCGAGGGCGAACAGAGACCCGATTAGATCATTTTACATTTTGCTTAATAAAAGAATTCAGCGAAATTCTATCACATTTGCTCAATTTACGTCGCTCCTATTACAGAAAGCTTATTGTGCTTAGCGGCATCTCAAAGCGCATGAAGTGGCGAGTGAAATGCACTATTAAACTTCTAGGGTAGAGCAAACAGAGACCCGATTAGATCATTTTATATTACGGTTAAGTTAAGAATTCAGCGTAATTCTGTCACATTTGTTCAACTTACGTAGCTCCTATTTCAGATAGCGTACTGGGCTAGGCGGCATCTTAAAGCGCGTGGAATGGCGAGTAAAATGCACTATTAAACGTCTATGATAGGGCAATCAGAGACCCGATTAGATCATTTTATATTTTGGTTAATATAAGAATTCAGCGAAATTCTATTACATTTGTTCAACTTTCGTCGCTCCTATTTCAGATAGCGTACTGAGCTAGGAGGCATCTTAAAGCGCGTGGAATGGCGAGTAAAATGCAATATTAAACTTCTATGATAGGGCAATCAGAGACCCGATTAGATCATTTTATATTTTGGTTATTATAAAAATTCAGCGAAATTCTATCACAATTGTTCAATTTACGTCGCTCCTATTTCAAATAGCGTATTGGGCTAAGCGGCAACTCAAAGCGCATGAAATGACGAGTGAAATGCACTATTAAACTTCTCGGGTAGGGCGAACAGAGACCCGATTAGATCATTTTACATTAAGGTTAATATAAGAATTCAGGGAAGTTCTATCACATTTGTTCAATTTACGTCGCTCCTATTTCAAATAGCGTACTCGGATAGGCGGCATCTTAAAGCGCGTGGAATGGCGAGTAAAATGCACTATTAAACTTCTATGATAGGGCAATCAGAGACCCGATTAGATCATTTTATATTTTGGTTAATATAAGAATTCAGCGAAATTCTATTACATTTGTTCAATTTACGTCGCTCCTATTTCAGATAGCGTATTGGGCTAAGCGGCATCTCAACGCGCATGGATTGACGAGTGAAATGCTCTATTAAACTTCTGGGGTAGGGCGAACAGAAACCCGAATAGATCATTTTATATTACGGTTAATATAAGAATGCAGCGTAATTCTATCACATTTGTTCAATTTACGTCGCTCCTATTTCAGATAGCGTATTGGGCTAAGCGGCATCTCAAAGCGCATGAAATGGCGAGTAAAATGCACTATTAAACTTCTAGGGTAAGGCAAACAGAGACCCGATTAGATCATTTTATATTTTGGTTAATATAAGAATTCAGCGAAATTTTATCACATTTGGTCAATTTACGTCGCTCCTATTTCAGATAGCTTATTGGGCTAAGCGGCATCTCAAAGCGCATGAAATGACGAGTGAAATGCACTATTAAACTTCTAGGGTAGGGCGAACAAAGACCCGATTAGATCATTTTATATTATGGTTAAGTTAAGAATTCAGCGTAATTCTGTCACATTTGTTCAACTTACGTAGCTCCTATTTCAGATAGCGTACTGGGCTAGGCGGCATCTTAAAGTGCTTGGAATGGCGAGTAAAATGCACTATTAAACTTCTATGATAGGGCAATCAGAGACCCGATTAGATCATTTTATATTTTGGTTAATATAAGAATTCAGCGAAATTCTATTACATTTGTTCAACTTTCGTCGCTCCTATTTCAGATAGCGTACTGAGCTAGGAGGCATCTTAAAGCGCGTGGAATGGCGAGTAAAATGCAATATTAAACTTCTATGATAGGGCAATCAGAGACCCGATTAGATCATTTTATATTTTGGTTATTATAAAAATTCAGCGAAATTCTATCACAATTGTTCAATTTACGTCGCTCCTATTTCAAATAGCGTATTGGGCTAAGCAGCAACTCAAAGCGCATGAAATGACGAGTGAAATGCACTATTAAACTTCTCGGGTAGGGCGAACAGAGACCCGATTAGATCATTTTACATTAAGGTTAATATAAGAATTCAGGGAAATTCTATCACATTTGTTCAATTTACGTCGCTCCTATTTCAAATAGCGTACTCGGATAGGCGGCATCTTAAAGCGCGTGGAATGGCGAGTAAAATGCACTATTAAACTTCTATGATAGGGCAATCAGAGACCCGATTAGATCATTTTATATTTTGGTTAATATAAGAATTCAGCGAAATTCTATTACATTTGTTCAATTTACGTCGCTCCTATTTCAGATAGCGTATTGGGCTAAGCGGCATCTCAAAGCGCATGGATTGTCGAGTGAAATGCTCTATTAAACTTCTGGGGTAGGGCGGACAGAAACCCGAATAGATCATTTTATATTACGGTTAATATAAGAATTCAGCGTAATTCTATCACATTTGTTCAACTTACGTCGCTCCTATTTCAGATAGCGTACAGGGCTAGGCGGCATCTTAAAGCGCGTGGAAGGGCGAGTAAAATGCACTACTAAACTTCTAGGGTAGGGCAAACAGAGACCCGATTAGATCATTTTATATTATGGTTAATTTAAGAATTCAGCAAAATTCTATCACATTTGTTCAATTTACGTCGCTCCTATTTCAGATAGCGTACTGTGCTAGGCGGCATCCTAAAGCGCGCGGAATGGCGAGTAAAATGCACTATTAAAACTTCTATGCTAGGGCAATCAGAGACCCGATTAGATCATTTTATATTTTGTTTAATATAAGATTTCAGGGAAATTCTATCACATTTGTTCAATTTACGTCGCTCCTATTTCAGATAGCGTACTGGGCTAGGCGGCATCTTAAAGCGCGTGGAAAGGCGAGTAAAATGCACTATTAAACTTCTATGATAGGGCAATCAGAGACCCGATTAGATCATTTTATATTACGGTTAATATAAGAATTCAGCGTAATTCTATCACATTTGTTCAACTTACGTCGCTCCTATTTCAGATAGCGTACTGGGCTAGATGGCATCTTAAAGCGCGTGGAATGGCGAGTAAAATGCACTACTAAACTACTATGATAGGGCAATCAGAGACCCGATCAGGTCATTTTATATTTTGGTTAATATAAGAATTCAGCGAAATTCTATCACATTTGTTCAATTTACGTCGCTCCTATTACAGATAGCTTATTGTGCTTAGCGGCATCTCAAAGCGCATGAAGTGACGAGTGAAATGCACTATTAAACTTCTAGGGTTGGTCGAAGAAAGACCCAATTAGATCATTTTACATTAAGGTTAATATAAGAATTCAGGGAAATTCTATCTCATTTGTTCAATTTACGTCGCTCCTATTTCAGATAGCGTATTGGGCTAAGCGGCATCTCAAAGCGCATGAAATGGCGAATAAAATGAGCTATTAAACTTCTAGGCTAGGGCGAACAGAGACCCGTTTAGATCATTTTACATTATGGTTAATAAAAGAATTCAGCGAAATTCTATCACATTTGTTCAACTTACGTCGCTCCTATGGCAGATAGCGTATTGGGCTAAGTGGCATCTCAAAGCGCATGAAATGGCGAGTAAAATGCACTATTAATCTTCTATGATAGGGCAATCAGAGACCCGATTAGATCATTTAATATTTTGGTTAATATAAGAATTCAGCGTAATGCTATCACATTTGTTCAATTTACGTCGCTCCTATTACAGACAGCTTATTGGGCTTAGCGGCATCTCAAAGCGCATGAAATGGCGAGTGAAATGCACTATTAAACTTCTAGGGTAGGGCAAACAGAGACCCGATTAGATCATTTTATATTATGGTTAATTTAAGAATTCAGCAAAATTCTATCACATTTGTTCAATTTACGTCGTTCCTATTTCAGATAGGGTCCTGGGCTAAGCGGCATCTAATGGCGCATGAAATGGCGAGTATAATGCACTATTAAACTTCTAGGATATGGCAAGCAGAGACCCGATTAGATCATTTTATGTTACGGTTAATATAAGAATTCAGCGTAATTCTATCACATTTGTTCAAGTTACGTCGCTCCTATTTCTGATAGTGTGCTGGGCTAGGCGGCATCTTAAAGCGCGTGGAATGGCGGGTAAAATGCACTATTAAACTTCAATGATAGGGCAATCAGAGACCCGATTAGATCATTTTATGTTTTGGTTAATATAAGAATTCAGCGAAATTCTATCACATTTGTTCAATTTACGTCGCTCCTATTACAGATAGCTTATTGTGCTTAGCGGCATCTCAAAGCGCATGAAGTGACGAGTGAAATGCACTATTAAACTTCTAGGGTTGGTCGAAGAAAGACCCGATTAGATCATTTTACATTAAGGTAAATATAAGATTTCAGGGACATTCTATCACATTTGTTTAATTTACGTCGCTGCTATTTCAGATAGTGTATTGGGCTAAGCGGCATCTCAAAGCGCACGCAATGGCGAATAAAATGCACTATTAAACTTCTAGGCGAGGGCGAACAGAGACCCGATTAGATCATTTTACATTTTGCTTAATAAAAGAATTCAGCGAAATTCTATCACATTTGCTCAATTTACGTCGCTCCTATTACAGATAGCTTATTGTGCTTAGCGGCATCTCAAAGCGCATGAAGTGACGAGTGAAATGCACTATTAAACTTCAAGGGTAGAGCAAACAGAGACCCGATTAGATCATTTTATATTATGGTTAATTTCAGAATTCAGCAAAATTCTATCACATTTGTTCAATTTACGTCGCTCCTATTTCAGATAGCGTACTGGGCTAGGGGGCATCCTAAAGCGCGCGGAATGGCGAGTAAAATGCACTATTAAACTTCTATGCTAGGGCAATCAGAGACCCGATTAGATCATTTTATATTTTGTTTAATATAAGATTTCAGGGAAATTCTATCACATTTGTTCAATTTACGTCGCTCCTATTTCAGATAGCGTACTGGGCTAGGCGGCATCTTAAAGCGCGTGGAAAGGCGAGTAAAATGCACTATTAAACTTCTATGATAGGGCAATCAGAGACCCGATTAGATCATTTAATATTTTGGTTAATATAAGAATTCAGCGTAATGCTATCACATTTGTTCAATTTACGTCGCTCCTATTACAGACAGCTTATTGGGCTTAGCGGCATCTCAAAGCGCATGAAATGACGAGTGAAATGCACTATTAAACTTCTAGGGTAGGGCAAACAGGGACCCGATTAGATCATTTTATATTATGGTTAATTTAAGAATTCAGCAAAATTCTATCACATTTGTTCAATTTACGTCGTTCCTATTTCAGATAGCGTCCTGGGCTAAGCGGCATCTAATAGCGCATGAAATGGCGAGTATAATGCACTATTAAACTTCTAGGATAAGGCGAACAGAGACCCGATTAGATCATTTTATGTTATGGTTAATATAAGAATTCAGCGTAATTCTATCCCATTTGTTCAAGTTACGTCGCTCCTATTTCAGATAGCGTACTGGGCTAGGCGGCATCTTAAAGCGCGTGGAATGGCGAGTAAAATGTACTACTAAACTTCTATGATAGGGCAATCAGGCACTCGATTAGATCATTTTATATTTTGTTTAATATAAGATTTCAGGGAAATTCTATCTCATTTGTTCAATTTACGTCGCTCCTATTACAGACAGCTTATTGGGCTTAGCGGCATCTCAAAGCGCATGAAATGACGAGTGAAATGCACTATTAAACTTCAAGGGTAGGGCAAACGGAGACCCGATTAGATCATTTTATATTATGGTTAATTTAAGAATTCAGAAAAATTCTATCACGTTTGTTCAATTTACGTCGTTCCTATTTCAGATAGCCTATTGGTCTATGCGGCATCTCAAAGCGCATGAAATGACGAGTAAAATGCACTGTTAAACTTCTAGGGTAGGGCAAACACAGACCCGATTAGATCATTTTATATTACGGTTAATATAAGAATGCAGCGTAATTCTATCACATTTGTTCAACTTACGTCGCTCCTATTTCAGATAGCGTACTGGGCTAGGCGGTATCTCAAAGCGCGTGGAAGGGCGAGTAAAATGCACTACTAAACTTCTATGATAGGGCAATCAGAGACCCGATTAGATCATTTTATATTTTGGTTAATATAAGAATTCAGCGAAATTCTCTCACATTTGTTCAATTTACGTCGCTGATATTTCAGATAGCGTATTGGACTAAGCGGCATCTCAAAGCGCAAGAAATGTCGAGTAAAATGCACTATTAAACTTCTAGGGTAGTGCAAACAGAGACCCGATAAGATCATTTTATATTTTGGTTAATATAAGAATTCAGCGAAATTCTATCACATTTGTTCAATTTACGTCGCTCCTATTTCAGATAGCGTATTGGGCTAAGCGGCATCTCAAAGCGCATGAAATGACGAATAAAATGCACAATTAAGCTTCTACGCTAGGGCGAACAGAGACCCGATTAGATCATTTTACGTTATGGTTAATAAAAGAATTCAGCGAAATTCTATCACATTTGATCAATTTACATCGCTCCTATTTCAGATAGCGTATTGGGCTAAGCGGCATCTTAAAGCGCATGAAATGACGAGTAAAATACACTATTAAACTTCTAGGGTAGGGCAAACAGAGACCCCATTAGATCATTTTATATTATGGTTAATTTAAGAATTCAGCGAAATTCTATCACATTTGTTCAATTTACGTCGCTCCTATTTCAGAGAGCGTATTGGGCTAAGCGGCATCTCAAAGCGCATGAAATGGCGAGTAAAATGAACTATTAAACTTCTAGGGTAGGGCAAACAGAGACCCGATTAGATCATTTTATATTATGGTTAATTTAAGAATTCAGCGAAATTCTATCACATTTGTTTAATTTACGTCGCTCCTATTGCAGATAGCGTATTGGGCTAAGCGGCATATTAAAGCGCGTGGAATGGCGAGTAAAATTCACTATTAAACTTCTATGATAGGGCAATCAGAGACCCGATTTGATCATTTTATATTTTGGTTAATATAAGAATTCAGCGAAATTCTATCACATTTGGTCAATTTACGTCGCTCCTATTTCAGATAGCTTATTGGGCTAAGCGGCATCTCAAAGCGCATGAAATGACGTGTGAAATGCACTATTAAACTTCTAGGGTAGGGCGAATGAAGACCCGATTAGATCATTTTACATTGAGGTTAATATAAGAATTCAGCGAAATTCTATCACATTTGTTCAATTTACGTCGCTCCTATTTCAGATAGCGTATTGGGCTAAGCGGCATCTCAAAGCGCATGAAATAGCGAGTAAAATGCTCTATTAAACTTCTAGGATAAGGCAAACAGAGACCCGATTAGATCATTTTATATTACGGTAAATATAAGAATTCAGCGTAATTCTGTCACATTTGTTCGACTTACGTAGCTCCTATTTCAGACAGCGTACTGGGCTAGGCGGCATCTTAAAGCGCGTGGAATGGCGGGTAAGATGCACTATTAAACTTCAATGATAGGGCAATCAGAGACCCGATTAGATCATTTTATGTTTTGGTTAATATAAGAATTCAGCGAAATTCTATCACATTTGTTCAATTTACGTCGCTCCTATTTCAGATAGCGTTTTGGGGTAAGCTGCATCTCAAAGCGCAAGACATGGCGAGTAAAATGCACTACTAAACTTCTAGGGTAGGCAAACAGAGACCCGATTAGATCATTTTATATTGCGGTTAATATAAGAATTCAGCGTAACTCTGTCACATTTGTTCAACTTACGTAGCTCCTATTTCAGATAGCGTCCTGGGCTAGGCGGCATCTTAAAGCGCGTGGATTGTCGAGTAAAATACACTATCAAACTTCTATGATAGGGCAATCAGAGACCCGATTAGATCATTTTATATTTTGGTTAATATAAGAATTCAGCGAAATTCTATCACATTTGTTCAATTTACGTCGCTCCTATTTCAGATAGCGTATTGGGCTAAGCGGCATCTCAAAGCGCATGAAATGGCGAGTAAAATACACTATTAAACTTCTGGGATAAGGCAAACAGAGACCCGATTAGATCATTTTATATTGCGGTTAATATAAGAATTCAGCGTAATTCTGTCACATTTGTTCAACTTACGTAGCTCCTGTTTCAGATAGCGTACTGGTCTAGGCCGCAACTTAAAGCGCGTGGAATGTCGAGTAAAATGCACTATCAAACTTCTATGATAGGGCAATCAGAGACCCGATTAGATCATTTTATATTTTGGTTAATATAAGAATTCAGCGAAATTCTATCACATTTGTTCAATTTACGTCGCTCCTATTTCAGATAGCGTATTGGGCTAAGCGGCATCTCAATGCGCATGAAATGGCGAGTAACATGCACTATTAAACTTCTAGGATAAGGCAAACAGAGACCCGGTTAGATCATTTTATATTACGGTTAATATAAGAATTCAGCGTAATTCTATCACATCTGTTCAACTTACGTCGCTCCTCTTTCAGATAGCGTACTGGGCTAGGCGGCATCTTAAAGCGCGTGGAATGGCGAGTAAAATGCACTATCAAACTTCTATGATAGGGCAATCAGAGACCCGATTAGATCATTTTATATTTTGGTTAATATAAGAATTCAGCGAAATTCTATCACATTTGTTCAACTTACGTCGCTCCTATTTCAGGTAGCGTACTGGGCTAAGCGGCATCTCAAAGCGCATGAAATGGCGAGTAAAATGCACTATTAACCTTCTAGGATAAGGCAAACAGAGACCCGATTAGATCATTTTATATTGCGGTTAATATAAGAATTCGGCGTAACTCTGTCACATTTGTTCCACTTACGTAGCTCCTATTTCAGATAGCGTCCTGGGCTAGGCGGCAACTTAAAGCGCGTGGAATGGCGAGTAAAATGCACTATTATACTTCTATGATAGGGCAATCAGAGACCCGATTAGATCATTTTATGTTTTGGTTAATATAAGAATTCAGCGAAATTCTATCACATTTGTTCAATTTACGTCGCTCCTATTTCAGATAGCGTACTGGGCTAGGCGGCAACTTAAAGCGCGTGGAATATCGAGTAAAATACACTATCAAACTTCTAGGATAGGGCAATCAGAGACCCGATTAGATCATTTTATATTACGGTTAATATAAGAATTCAGCGTAATTCTGTCACATTTGTTCAACTTACGTAGCTCCTATTTCAGATAGCGTACTGGGCTAGGCGGCAACTTAAAGCGCGTGGAATATCGAGTAAAATACACTATCAAACTTCTAGGATAGGGCAATCAGAGACCCGATTAGATCATTTCATATTTTGGTTAATATTAGAATTCAGCGAAATTCTATCACATTTGTTCAATTTACGTCGCTCCTATTTCAGATAGCGTATTGGGCTAAGCGGCATCTCAAAGCGCATGAAATGGCGAGTAAAATGCACTACTAAACTTCTCGGATAAGGCAAACAGAGATCCGATTAGATCATTTTATATTACGGTTAATATAAGAATTCAGCGTAATTCTGTCACATTTGTTCAACTTACGTAGCTCCTATTTCAGATAGCGTATCGGGCTAAGCGGCATCTCAAAGCGCATGGACTGACGAGAGAAATGCTCTATTAAACTTCTGGGGTAGGGCGAACAGACACCCGAATAGATCATTTTATATTACGGTTAATATAAGAATTCAGCGAAATTCTATCACATTTGTTCAATTTACGTCGCTCCTCTTTCAGATAGCGTACTGGGCTCGGCGGCATCTTAAAGCGCGTGGAAGGGCGAGTAAAATGCACTACTAAACTTCTAGGGTAGGGCAAACAGAGACCCGATTAGATCATTTTATATTATGGTTAATTTAAGAATTCAGCAAAATTCTATCACATTTGTTCAATTTACGTCGCTCCTATTTCAGATAGCGTACTGGGCTAGGCGGCATCTTAAAGCGGGTGGAAGGGTGAGTAAAATGCACTACTAATCTTCCATGATAGGGCAATCAGAGACCCGATTATATCATTTTATATTTTGTTTTATATAAGATTTCAGGGAAATTCTATCACATTTGTTCAATTTACGTCGCTCCTATTTCAGATAGCATATTGGGCTAAGCGGCACCTCAAAGCGCATGAAATGGCGAGTGAAATGCAATATTAAACTTCTAGGGTAGGGCAAACAGAGACCCGATTAGATCATTTTATATTATGGTCAATTTAAGAATTCAGCATAATTCTTTCTCATTTCTTCAATTTACGTGGCTCCTATTTCAGATAGCTTATTGTGCTTAGCGGCATCTCAAAGCGCATGAAGTGTCGAGTGAAATGCACTATTAAACTTCTAGGGTAGGGCAAACAGAGACCCGATTAGCTCATTTTATATTATGGTTAATTTAAGAATTCAGCGAAATTCGATTACATTTGTTCAATTTACGTCGCTCCTATTTCAGATAGCGTTTTGGCCTAAGCGGCATCTGAAGGCGCATGAAATGGCGAGTAAAATGCACTATTAAACTTCTAGGGTTGGTCGAAGAAAGACCCGGTTAGATCATTTTACATTAAGGTAAATATAAGATTTCAGGGACATTCTATCACATTTGTTTAATTTACGTCGCTGCTATTTCAGATAGCGTATTGGGCTAAGCGGCATCTCAAAGCGCATGAAATGGCGAATAAAATGCACTATTAAACTTCTAGGCGAGGGCGAACAGAGACCCGATTAGATCATTTTACATTTTGGTTAATAAAAGAATTCAGCGAAATTCTATCGCATTTGCTCAATTTACGTCGCTCCTATTACAGATAGCTTATTGTGCTTAGCGGCATCTCAAAACGCATGAAGTGACGAGTGAAATGCACTATTAAACTTCTAGGGTAGGGCAAACAGAGACCCGATTAGATCATTTTATATTTTCTTATATATAAGATTTCAGGGAAATTCTATCACATTTGTTCAATTTACGTCGCTCCTATTACAGATAGCATATTGAGCTAAGCGGCACCTCAAAGCGCATGAAATGGCGAGTGAAATGCAATATTAAACTTCTAGGGTAGGGCAAACAGAGACCCGATTAGATCATTTTATATTATGGTCAATTTAAGAATTCAGCATAATTCTTTCTCATTTCTTCAATTTACGTCGCTCCTATTTCAGATAGCTTATTGGGCTTAGCGGCATCTCAAAGCGCATGAAGTGACGAGTGAAATGCACTATTAAACTTCTAGGGTTGGGCAAACAGAGACCCGATTAGCTCATTTTATATTATGGTTAATTTAAGAATTCAGCGATATTCGATTACATTTGTTCAATTTACGTCGCTCCTATTTCAGATAGCGTATTGGGCTAAGCGGCATCTGAAAGCGCATGAAATGGCGAGTAAAATGCACAATTACAGTTCTAGGGTAGGGCAAACAGAGACCCGATTAGATCATTTTACATTATGGTTAATAAAAGATTTCAGCGAAATTCTATCACATTTGTTCCTCTTACGTCGCTCGTATTTCAGATAGCGTATTGGGCTAAGCGGCATCTCAAAGCGCATGAAATGGCGAGTAAAATGCACTATTAACCTTCTAGGGTAGGGCAAACAGAGACCCGATAAGATCATTTTACATTATGGTTAATAAAAGAATTCAGCGAAATTCTATCACATTTGTTCAACTTTCGTCGCTCGTATTTCAGATAGCGTATTGGCTAAGCGGCATCTCAAAGCGCATGAAATGGCGAGTAAAATGCACGTTTAAACTTCTAGGGTAGGGCAAACAAAGACCCGATTAAATCATTTTATATTATGGTTAATTTAAGAATTCAGCGAAATTCTATCACATTTGTTCAATTTACGTCGCTCCTATTTCAGATAGTGTATTGGGCTAGGCGGCATCCTAAATCGCGCGGAATGGCGAGTAAAATGCACTATTAAACTTCTATGCTAGGGCAATCAGAGACCTGATTAGATCATTTTATATTTGGTTAATATAAGAATTCAGTGAAATTCTATCACATTTGTTCAATTTATTTCGCTCCTATTTCTGATAGCGTATTGGGCTAAGCGGCATCTCAAAGCGCATGAAATGGCGAATAAAATGCACTATTAAACTTCTAGGGTAGGGCAAACAGAGACACGATTAGATCATTTCATATTTTGGTTAATATTAGAATTCAGCGAAATTCTATCACATTTGTTCAATTTACGTCGCTCCTATTTCAGATAGCGTATTGGGCTAAGCGGCATCTCAAAGCGCATGAAATGGCGAGTAAAATGCACTACTAAACTTCTCGGATAAGGCAAACAGAGATCCGATTAGATCATTTTATATTACGGTTAATATAAGAATTCAGCGTAATTCTGTCACATTTGTTCAACTTACGTAGCTCCTATTTCAGATAGCGTATTGGGCTAAGCGGCATCTCAAAGCACATGGAATGGCGAGTAAAATGCACTATTAACCTTCTAGGGTAGGGAGAACAGAGACCCGATTAGATCATTTTATATTACGGTTAATATAAGAATTCAGTGTATTCTATCACATTTGTTCAACTTACGTCGCTCCTATTTCAGATAGCGTACTGGCCTAGGCGGCATCTTAAAGCGCGTGGAAGGGCGAGTAAAATGCACTACTAAACTACTATGATAGGGCAATCAGAGACCCGATTAGGTCATTTTTATATTTGGTTAATATAAGAATTCAGCGAAATTCTATCACATTTGTTCAATTTACGTCGCTCCTATTACAGATAGCTTATTGTGCTTAGCGGCATCTCAAAGCGCATGAAGTGACGAGTGAAATGCACTATTAAACTTCTAGGGTTGGTCGAAGAAAGACCCGGTTAGATCATTTTACATTAAGGTAAATATAAGATTTCAGGGACATTCTATCACATTTGTTTAATTCACGTCGCTGCTATTTCAGATAGCGTATTGGGCTAAGCGGCATCTCAAAGCGCATGAAATGGCGAATAAAATGCACTATTAAACTTCTAGGCGAGGGCGAACAGAGACCCGATTAGATCATTTTACATTTTGGTTAATAAAAGAATTCAGCGAAATTCTATCACATTTGCTCAATTTACGTCGCTCCTATTACAGATAGCTTATTGTGCTTAGCGGGCATCTCAAAACGCATGAAGTGACGAGTGAAATGCACTATTAAACTTCTAGGGTAGGGCAAACAGAGACCCGATTAGATCATTTTATATTATGGTTAATTTAAGAATTCAGCAAAATCTATCACATTTGTTCAATTTACGTCGCTCCTATTTCAGATAGCGTACTGGGCTAGGCGGCATCCTAAAGCGCGCGGAATGGCGAGTAAAATGCACTATTAAACTTCTATGCTAGGGCAATCAGAGACCCGATTAGATCATTTTATATTTTGTTTAATATAAGATTTCAGGGAAATTCTATCACATTTGTTCAATTTACGTCGCTCCTATTTCAGATAGCGTACTGGGCTAGGCGGCATGTTAAAGCGCGTGGGAAAGGCGAGTAAAATGCACTATTAAACTTCTATGATAGGGCAATCAGAGACCCGATTAGATCATTTTATATTACGGTTAATATAAGAATTCAGCGTAATTCTATCACATTTGTTCAACTTACGTCGCTCCTATTTCAGATAGCGTACAGGGCTAGGCGGCATCTTAAAGCGCGTGGAAGGGCGAGTAAAATGCACTACTAAACTTCTAGGGTAGGGCACAACAGAGACCCGATTAGATCATTTTATATTATGGTTAATTTAAGAATTCAGCAAAATTCTATCACATTTGTTCAATTTACGTCGCTCCTATTTCAGATAGCGTTTTGGCCTAAGCGGCATCTGAAGGCGCATGAAATGGCGAGTAAAATGCACTATTAAACTTCTAGGGTTGGTCGAAGAAAGACCCGGTTAGATCATTTTACATTAAGGTAAATAAAGATTTTCAGGGACATTCTATCACATTTGTTTAATTTACGTCGCTGCTATTTCAGATAGCGTATTGGGCTAAGCGGCATCTCAAAGCGCATGAAATGGCGAATAAAAATGCACTATTAAACTTCTAGGCGAGGGCGAACAGAGACCCGATTAGATCATTTTACATTTTGTTAATAAAAGAATTCAGCGAAATTCTATCACATTTGCTCAATTTACGTCGCTCCTATTACAGATAGCTTATTGTGCTTAGCGGCATCTCAAAACGCATGAAGTGACGAGTGAAATGCACTATTAACTTCTAGGGTAGGGCAAACAGAGACCCGATTAGATCATTTTATATTATGGTTAATTTAAGAATTCAGCAAAATTCTATCACATTTGTTCAATTTACGTCGCTCCTATTTCAGATAGCGTACTGGTCTAGGCGGCATCCTAAAGCGCGCGGAATGGCGAGTAAAATGCACTATTAAGCTTCTATGCTAGGGCAATCAGAGACCCGATTAGATCATTTTATATTTTGTTTAATATAAGATTTCAGGGAAATTCTATCACATTTGTTCAATTTACGTCGCTCCTATTTCAGATAGCGTACTGGGCTAGGCGGCATGTTAAAGCGCGTGGAAAGGCGAGTAAAATGCACTATTAAACTTCTATGATAGGGCAATCAGAGACCCGATTAGATCATTTTATATTACGGTTAATATAAGAATTCAGCGTAATTCTATCACATTTGTTCAACTTACGTCGCTCCTATTTCAGATAGCGTACTGGGCTAGGCGGCATCTTAAAGCGCGTGGAAGGGCGAGTAAAATGCACTACTAACTTCTAGGGTAGGGCAAACAGAGACCCGATTAGATCATTTTAAT
>CAKAJE020001423.1:0-73261 GCA_916610135.2 Macropis europaea
AGCGTATTGGGCTAAGCGGCATCTCAAAGCGCATGGAATGACGAGTAAAATGCACTAATAAACTTCTAGGGTAAGGCAAACGGAGATCCGATTAGACCATTTTATATTACGGTTAATATAAGAATTCAGCGTAATTCTATCACATTTGTTCAATTTACGTCGTTCCTATTTCAGATAGCATACTGGGCTAGGCGGCATCTTAAAGCGCGTGGAATGGCGAGTAAAATGCACTATTAAACTGCTATAATAGGGCAATCAGAGACCCCATTAGATCATTTTATATTTTGGTTAATATAAGGATTCAGCGTAATTCTATCACATTTGTTCAATTTACGTCGCTCCTATTTCAGATAGCGTATTGGGCTAAGCGGCATCTCAAAGCGCGTGGAAAGGCGAGTAAAACGCACTATTAAACTTCGAGGGTAATGCAAACAGAGACCCGATTAGATCATTTTATATTACGGTTAATATAAGATTTCAGGGAAATTCTATCACATTTGTTCAAGTTACATCGCTCCTATTTCAGATAGCTTATTGGGATAAGCGGCATCTCAAAGCGCATGAAATGGCGTGTAAAATGCACTATTAATCTTCTAGGATAAGGCAAACAGAGACCCGATTAGATCATTTTATATTACGGTTAATATAAGAATTCAGCGTAATTCTGTCACATTTGTTCAAGTTACGTTGCTCCTATTTCAGATAGCGTACTGGGCTAGGCGGCAACTTAAACCGCGTGGAATGGCGAGTAAAATGCACTATTAAACTTCTAGGGTGGGGCAATCAGAGACCCGATAAGATCATTTTATATTACGGTTAATATAAGAATTCAGCGAAGTTCTATCACATTTGTTCAATTTACTTCTCTCCTATTTCAGATAGCTTATTGGGCTAAGCGGCAACTCAAAGCGCATGAAATGACGAGTGAAATGCACTATGAAACTTCTAGGGTAGGGCCAACAAAGACCCGATTAGATCATTTTACATTAAGGTTAAAATAAGAATTCAGCGAAATTCTATCACATTTGTTCAATTTACGTCGCTCCGATTTCAGATAGCGTATTGGGCTAAGCGGCATCTCAAAGCGCAAGAAATGGCGAGTAAAATGCACCATTAAACTTCTAGGGTAGGGCAAACAGAGACCCCATTAGATCATTTTATATTATGGTTAATTTAAGAATTCAGCGAAATTCTCTCACATTTGTTCAATTTACGTCGCTGATATTTCAGATAGCGTATTGGGCTAAGCGGCATCTCAAAGCGCAAGAAATGGCGAGTAAAATGTACTATTAAACTTCTAGGGTAGGGCAAACAGAGACCCGATTAGGTCATTTCATATTATGGTTAATTTAAGAATTCAGAAAAATTCTATCACATTTGTTCAATTTACGTCGCTCCTATTTCAGATAGCGTACCCGGATAGGCGGCATCTTAAAGCGCGAGGAATGGCGAGTAAAATGCACTATTAAACTTCTATGATAGGGCAATCAGAGACCCGATTAGATCATTTTATATTTTGGTTAATATAAGAATTCAGCGAAATTCTATCACATTCGTTTAATTTACGTCGCTCCTATTTCAGATAGCGTATTGGGGTAAGCGGCATCTCAAAGCGCATGAAATGCTGAGTAAAATGCGCTATTAAGCTTCTAGGGTAGGGCAATCAGAGACCCGATTAGATCATTTTATATTTTGGTTAATATAAGAATTCAGCGAAATTCTATCACATTTGTTCAATTTACGTCGTTCCTATTTCAGATAGCGTACTCGGCTAGGCGGCATCTTAAAGCGTGTGTAATGGCGAGTAAAATGCACTATTATACTTCTATGATAGGGCAATCAGAGACCCGATTAGATCATTTCATATTTTGGTTAATATAAGAATTCAGCGAAATTCTATCACATTTGTTCAATTTACGTCGCTCCTATTTCAGATAGATTATTGGGCTAAGCGGCATCTCAAAGCGCATGAAATGACGAGTGAAATGCACTATTAAACTTCAAGGGTAGGGCGAACAAAGACCCGATTAGATCATTTTACATTAAGGTTAATATAAGAATTCAGCGAAATTCTATCACATTTGTTCAATTTACATCGCTCCTATTTCAGATAGCGACTTGTGTTAAGCGTCATCTCAAAGCGCAAGAAATGGCGAGTAAAATGCACTATTAAACTTCTAGGATAAGGCAAACAGAGACCCGATTAGACCATTTTATATTACGGTTAATATAAGAATTCAGCGAAATTCTATCACATTTGTTCAATTTACGTCGATCCTATTGCAGATAGCGTATTGGGCTAAGCGGCATCTCAAAGCGCATGAAATGGCGAGTAAAATGCACTATTAAACTTCTAGGGTAAGGCGAACAGAGACCTGATTAGATCATTTTACATTACGGATAATAAAAGAATTCATCGAAATTCTATCACATTTGTTCAATTTACATCGCTCCTATTTCAGATAGCGTACTGGGCTAGGTGGCAACTTAAAGCGCGTGGAATGTCGAGTAAAATACACTATCAAACTTCTATGATAGGGCAATCAGAGACCCGATTAGATCATTTTATATTTTGGTTAATATAAGAATTCAGCGAAATTCTATCACATTTGTTCAATTTACGTCGCTCCTATTTCAGATAGCGTATTGGGCTAAGCGGCATCTCAAAGCGCATGAAATGGCGAGTAAAATGCACTGTTAAACCTCTAGGGTAGGGCAAACAGAGACCCGATTAGATCATTTCATATTATTGTTTATTTAAGAATTCAGAAATATTCTATCACATTTGTCCAATTTACGTCGCTCCTATTTCAGATAGCTTATTGAGCTAAGCGGCATCTCAAAGCGCATGAAATGACGTGTGAAATGCACTAGTAATCTTCTAGGGTAGGGCGAGCAGAGACCCGATTAGATCATTTTATATTATGGTTAATTTAAGAATTCAGCGAAATTCTATCACATTTGTTCAATTTACGTCGCTCATGTTGCAGATAGCGTCTTGGGCTAAGCGGCATCTCAAAGCGCATGAAATGGCGAGTAAAATGCACTATTAAACGTCTAGGGTAAGGCAAACCGAGACCCGATTAGATCATTTAATATTACGGTTAATATAAGAATTCAGCGTAATTATATCACATTTGTTCAACATACGTCGCTCCTATTTCAGATAGTGTACTGGGCTAGGCGGCATCTTAAAGCGCGTGGAAGGGCGAGTAAAATGCACTACTAAACTTCTATGATAGGGCAAACAGAGTCCCGTTTAGATCATTTTATATTTTGTTTAATATAAGATTTCATGGAAATTCTATCACATTTGTTCAATTTACGTCGCTCCTATTTCAGATAGCGTATTGGGCTAAGCGGCATCTCAAAGCGCATGAAATGACGAGAGAAATGCACTATTAAAGTTCTTGGGTAGGGCAAACAGTGACCCGATTATATTATTTAAATTATGGTTCATTTAAGAATTCAGCAAAATTCTATCACATTTGTTCAACTTACGTAGCTCCTATTTCAGATAGCGTACTGGCCTAGGCGGCAACTTAAAGCGCGTGGAATGGCGAGTAAAATGCACTATTAAACTTCTATGATAGGGCAAACAGAGACCCGATTATATCATTTTATATTATGGTTAATTTAAGAATTCAGCGAAATTCTATCACATTTGTTCAATTTACGTCGCTCCTATGTCAGATAGCGTATTGGGCTAAGCGGCATCTCAAAGCGCATGAAATGGTGAGTGAAATGCACTATTAATCTTCTAGGGTAGGGCAATCAGAGACCCCATTAGATCATTTTATATTATGGTTAATTTAAGAATTCAGCGAAATTCACTCACATTTGTTCAATTTACATCGCTCCTATTTCAGATAGCGTATTGGGCTAAGCGGCATCTCAATGCGCATGAAATGGCCAGTAAAATGCACTATTAAACTTCTAGGATAAGGCAAACAGAGACCCGATTAGATCATTTTATATTACGGTAAATATAAGAATTCAGCGTAATTCTGTCACATTTGTTCAACTTACGTAGTTCCTATTTCAGATAGCGTACTGGGCTAGGTGGCAACTTAAAGCGCGTGGAATGTCGAGTAAAATACACTATCAAACTTCTATGATAGGGCAATCAGAGACCCGTTTAGATCATTTTATGTATTGTTTAATATGAGATTTCAGGGAAATTCTATCACATTTGTTCAATTTACGTCGCTCCTATTTCAGATAGCTTATTGGGCTAAGCGGCATCGCAAAGCGCATGAATTGACGAGTAAAATGCACTATTAAGCTTCTAGGATAAGGCAAACAGAGACCCGATTAGATCATTTTATATTACGGTTAATATAAGAAACCAGCGTAATTCTGTCACATTCGTTCAACTTACGTAGCTCCTATTTCAGATAGCGTACTGGGCTAGGCGGCATCTTAAAGCGCGTGGAATGGCGAGTAAAATGCACTACTAAACTTCTATGATAGGGCAATCAGAGACCCGATTAGATCATTTTATATTTTGGTTAATATAAGAATTCAGCAAAATTCTATCACATTTGTTCAATATACGTCGCTCCAATTTCAGATATCTTATTGGGCTAAGCGGCATCGCAAAGCGCATGAATTGACGAGTGAAATGCACTATTAAACTTCTTGGGTAGGGCGAACAAAGACCCGAATAGATCATTTTACATTAAGGTTAATATAAGAATTCAGCGAAATTCTATCACATTTGTTCAATTTACATCGCTCCTATTTCAGATAGCGACTTGTGCTAAGTGGCATCTCAAAGCGCAAGAAATGGCGAGTAAAATGCACTATTAAACTTCTAGGGTAGGGCAAACAGAGACCCCATTAGATCATTTTATATTATGGTTAATTTAAGAATTCAGCGAAATTCTATCACATTTGTTCAATTTACGTCGCTCCTATTTCAGATAGCGTATTGGGCTAAGCGGCATCTCAAAGCGCATGAAATGGCGAGTAAAATGCTCTATTAATCTTCTAGGGTGGGGCAATCAGAGACCCGATTAGATCATTTTATATTTTGGTTAATAAATGAATTCATCGAAATACTATCACATTTGTTCAATTTACATCGCTCCTATTTCAGATAGCGTACTGGGCTAAGCGGCATCTCAAAGCGCATGAAATGGCGAGTAAAATGCACTATTAAACTTCTAGGATAAGGCAAACAGAGACCCGATTAGATCATTTTATATTACGGTTAATATAAGAATTCAGCGTAAATCTGTGACATTTGTTCAACTTACGTAGCTCCTATTTCAGATAGCGTGCTGGGCAAGGCGGCAACTTAAAGCGCGTGGAATGGCGAGTAAAATGCACTGTTAAACTTCTATGATAGGGCAATCACAGACCCGATTAGATCATTTTATATTTTGGTTAATATAAGAATTCAGCGAAATTCTATCACATTTGTTCAATTTACGTCGCTCCTATTTCAGATAGCTTATTGGGCTAAGCGGCATCGCAAAGCGCATGAAATGACGTGTGAAATGCACTAGTAATCTTCTAGGGTAGGGCGAGCAGAGACCCGATTAGATCATTTTATATTATGGTTAATTTAAGAATTCAGCGAAATTCTATCACATTTGTTCAATTTACGTCGCTCATGTTGCAGATAGCGTCTTGGGCTAAGCGGCATCTCAAAGCGCATGAAATGGCGAGTAAAATGCACTATTAAACGTCTAGGGTAAGGCAAACCGAGACCCGATTAGATCATTTAATATTACGGTTAATATAAGAATTCAGCGTAATTATATCACATTTGTTCAACATACGTCGCTCCTATTTCAGATAGTGTACTGGGCTAGGCGGCATCTTAAAGCGCGTGGAAGGGCGAGTAAAATGCACTACTAAACTTCTATGATAGGGCAAACAGAGTCCCGTTTAGATCATTTTATATTTTGTTTAATATAAGATTTCATGGAAATTCTATCACATTTGTTCAATTTACGTCGCTCCTATTTCAGATAGCGTATTGGGCTAAGCGGCATCTCAAAGCGCATGAAATGACGAGAGAAATGCACTATTAAAGTTCTTGGGTAGGGCAAACAGTGACCCGATTATATTATTTAAATTATGGTTCATTTAAGAATTCAGCAAAATTCTATCACATTTGTTCAACTTACGTAGCTCCTATTTCAGATAGCGTACTGGCCTAGGCGGCAACTTAAAGCGCGTGGAATGGCGAGTAAAATGCACTATTAAACTTCTATGATAGGGCAAACAGAGACCCGATTATATCATTTTATATTATGGTTAATTTAAGAATTCAGCGAAATTCTATCACATTTGTTCAATTTACGTCGCTCCTATGTCAGATAGCGTATTGGGCTAAGCGGCATCTCAAAGCGCATGAAATGGTGAGTGAAATGCACTATTAATCTTCTAGGGTAGGGCAATCAGAGACCCCATTAGATCATTTTATATTATGGTTAATTTAAGAATTCAGCGAAATTCACTCACATTTGTTCAATTTACATCGCTCCTATTTCAGATAGCGTATTGGGCTAAGCGGCATCTCAATGCGCATGAAATGGCGAGTAAAATGCTCTATTAATCTTCTAGGGTGGGGCAATCAGAGACCCGATTAGATCATTTTATATTTTGGTTAATAAATGAATTCATCGAAATACTATCACATTTGTTCAATTTACATCGCTCCTATTTCAGATAGCGTACTGGGCTAAGCGGCATCTCAAAGCGCATGAAATGGCGAGTAAAATGCACTATTAAACTTCTAGGATAAGGCAAACAGAGACCCGATTAGATCATTTTATATTACGGTTAATATAAGAATTCAGCGTAAATCTGTGACATTTGTTCAACTTACGTAGCTCCTATTTCAGATAGCGTGCTGGGCAAGGCGGCAACTTAAAGCGCGTGGAATGGCGAGTAAAATGCACTGTTAAACTTCTATGATAGGGCAATCACAGACCCGATTAGATCATTTTATATTTTGGTTAATATACGAATTCAGCGAAATTCTATCACATTTGTTCAATTTACGTCGCTCCTATTTCAGATAGCTTATTGGGCTAAGCGGCATCGCAAAGCGCATGAAATGACGAGTAAAATGCACTATTAAACTTCTAGGATAAGGCAAACAGAGACCCGATTAGATCATTTTATATTACGGTTAATATAAGAAATCAGCGTAATTCTGTCACATTCGTTCAACTTACGTAGCTCCTATTTCAGATAGCGTACTGTGCTAGGCGGCATCTTAAAGCGCGTGGAATGGCGAGTAAAATGCACTATTAAACTTCTAGGATATGGCAAACAGAGACCCGATTAGATGATTTTATATTACGGTTAACATAAAAATTCAGCGTAATTCTGTGACATTTGTTCAACTTACGTAGCTCCTATTTCAGATAGCGTACTGGGCTAGGCGGCAACTTAAAGCGCGTGGAATGGCGAGTAAAATACACTATTAAACTTCTATGATAGGGCAATCAGAGACCCGATTAGATCATTTTATATTTTGGTTAATATATGAATCCAGCGAAATTCTATCACATTTGTTCAATTTACGTCGCTCCTATTTCAGATAGCGTATTGGGCTAGGCGGCATCTTAAAGCGCGTGGAATGGCGAGTAAAATGCAATACTAAACTTCTAGGGTAGGGCAATCAGAGACCCGATTAGATCATTTTATATTTTGGTTAATATAAGAATTCAGCGAAATTCTATCACATTTGTTCAATTTACGTCGTTCCTATTTCAGATAGCGTACTCGGCTAGGCGGCATCTTAAAGCGTGTGTAATGGCGAGTAAAATGCACTATTATACTTCTATGATAGGGCAATCAGAGACCCGATTAGATCATTTCATATTTTGGTTAATATAAGAATTCAGCGAAATTCTATCACATTTGTTCAATTTACGTCGCTCCTATTTCAGATAGATTATTGGGCTAAGCGGCATCTCAAAGCGCATGAAATGACGAGTGAAATGCACTATTAAACTTCAAGGGTAGGGCGAACAAAGACCCGATTAGATCATTTTACATTATGGTTAATATAAGAATACAGCGTAATTCTATCACATTTGTTAAACTTACGTCGCTCCTATTCCAGATAGCGTATTGGGCTAAGCGGCATCTCAAAGCGCATGAAATTACGAGTGAAATGCACTTAAACTTCTAGGGTAGGACAAACAGAGACCCGATTAGATCATTTTATATTACGGTTAATATAAGAATTAAGCGTAATTCTATCACATTTGTTCAATTTACTTCTCTCCTATTTCAGATAGCTTATTGGGCTAAGCGGCAACTCAAAGCGCATGAAATGACGAGTGAAATGCACTATGAAACTTCTAGGGTAGGGCGAACAAAGACCCGATTAGATCATTTTACATTAAGGTTAAAATAAGAATTCAGCGAAATTCTATCACATTTGTTCAATTTACGTCGCTCCGATTTCAGATAGCGTATTGGGCTAAGCGGCATCTCAAAGCGCAAGAAATGGCGAGTAAAATGCACCATTAAACTTCTAGGGTAGGGCAAACAGAGACCCCATTAGATCATTTTATATTATGGTTAATTTAAGAATTCAGCGAAATTCTCTCACATTTGTTCAATTTACGTCGCTGATATTTCAGATAGCGTATTGGGCTAAGCGGCATCTCAAAGCGCAAGAAATGGCGAGTAAAATGTACTATTAAACTTCTAGGGTAGGGCAAACAGAGACCCGATTAGGTCATTTCATATTATGGTTAATTTAAGAATTCAGAAAAATTCTATCACATTTGTTCAATTTACGTCGCTCCTATTTCAGATAGCGTACCCGGATAGGCGGCATCTTAAAGCGCGAGGAATGGCGAGTAAAATGCACTATTAAACTTCTATGATAGGGCAATCAGAGACCCGATTAGATCATTTTATATTTTGGTTAATATAAGAATTCAGCGAAATTCTATCACATTCGTTTAATTTACGTCGCTCCTATTTCAGATAGCGTATTGGGGTAAGCGGCATCTCAAAGCGCATGAAATGCTGAGTAAAATGCGCTATTAAGCTTCTAGGGTAGGGCAATCAGAGACCCGATTAGATCATTTTATATTTTGGTTAATATAAGAATTCAGCGAAATTCTATCACATTTGTTCAATTTACGTCGTTCCTATTTCAGATAGCGTACTCGGCTAGGCGGCATCTTAAAGCGTGTGTAATGGCGAGTAAAATGCACTATTATACTTCTATGATAGGGCAATCAGAGACCCGAGTAGATCATTTCATATTTTGGTTAATATAAGAATTCAGCGAAATTCTATCACATTTGTTCAATTTACGTCGCTCCTATTGCAGATAGCGTATTGGGCTAAGCGGCATCTCAAAGCGCATGAAATGGCGAGTAAAATGCACTATTAAACTTCTAGGGTAAGGCGAACAGAGACCTGATTAGATCATTTTACATTACGGATAATAAAAGAATTCATCGAAATTCTATCACATTTGTTCAATTTACATCGCTCCTATTTCAGATAGCGACTTGTGTTAAGCGTCATCTCAAAGCGCAAGAAATGGCGAGTAAAATGCACTATTAAACTTCTAGGATAAGGCAAACAGAGACCCGATTAGACCATTTTATATTACGGTTAATATAAGAATTCAGCGAAATTCTATCACATTTGTTCAATTTACGTCGATCCTATTGCAGATAGCGTATTGGGCTAAGCGGCATCTCAAAGCGCATGAAATGGCGAGTAAAATGCACTATTAAACTTCTAGGGTAAGGCGAACAGAGACCTGATTAGATCATTTTACATTACGGATAATAAAAGAATTCATCGAAATTCTATCACATTTGTTCAATTTACATCGCTCCTATTTCAGATAGCGTACTGGGCTAAGCGGCATCTCAAAGCGCATGAAATGACGAGTGAAATGCACTATTAACCTTCTAGGGTAGGGCGAACAGAGACCCGATTAGAACATTTTACATTAAGGTTAATATAAGAATTCAGCGAAATTCTCTCACATTTGTTCAATTTACGTCGCTGATATTTCAGATAGCGTATTGGTCTAAGCGGCATCTCAAAGCGCATGGATTGACGAGTGAAATGCACTATTAAACTTCTAGGGTAGGGCGAACAGAGACCCGAATGGATCATTTTATATTACGGTTAATATAAGAATGCAGCGTAATTCTATGACATTTGTTCAACTTACGTCGCTCCTATTTCAGATATCGTACTGGGCTAGGCGGCATCTCAAAGCGCGTGGAAGGGCGAGTAAAATGCACTACTAATATTCTGTGATAGGACAATCAGAGTCCCGATTAGAACATTTTATATTTTGTTTACTATAAGATTTCAGGGAAATTCTATCACATTTGTTCAATTTACGTCGCTCCTATTTCAGATAGCGTATTGGGCTAAGCGGCATCTCAAAGCGCATGCAATGGCGAATAAAATGCACTATTAAACTTCTAGGCTAGGGCGAACAGAGACCTGATTAGATCATTTTATATTATGGTTAATTCAAGAATTCATCGAAATTCTATCACATTTGTTCAATTTACAACCCTCCTATTTCAGATAGCGTACTGGGCTAAGCGGCATCTCAAAGCGCATGAAATGACGAGTGAAATGCACTATTAATCTTCTTGGGTAGAGCGAACAGAGACCCCATTAGATCATTTTATATTATGGTTAATTTAAGAATTCAGCGAAATTCTATAACATTTGTTCAATTTACGTCGCTCCTATGTCAGATAGCGTCCTGGACTAGGCGGCAACTTAAAGCGCGTGGAATGGCGAGTAAAATGCAGTACTAAACTTCTAGGGTAGGACAAACAGAGACCCGATTAGATCATTTTATATTATGGTTAATTTAAGAATTCAGCGAAATTCTATCACATTTGTTCAATTTACGTGGCTCCTATTTCAGATAGCGTATTTGGATAAGCGGCATCTCAAAGCGCATGAAATGGCGAGTAAAATGCAATACTAAACTTCTAGGATAAGGCAAACAGAGACCCGATTAGATCATTTTATATTACGGTTAATATAAGAATTCAGCGTAATTCTATCACATTTGTTCAACTTACGTCGCTCCTATTTCAGATAGCGTACTGGGCAAGGCGGTATCTCAAAGCGCGTGGAAGGGCGAGTAAAATGCACTACTAAACTTCTATGATAGGGCAATCAGAGACCCCATTAGATCATTTTATATTATGGTTAATTTAAGAATTCAGCGAAATTCTATCACATTTGTTCAATTTACGTCGCTCCTATGTCAGATAGCGTATTGGGCTAAGCGGCATCTCAAAGCGCATGAAATGACGAGTGAAATGCACTATTAAACTTCTAGGGTAGGGCGAACAAAGACCCGATTAGATCATTTTACATTGAGGTTAATATAAGAATTCAGCGAAATTCTATCACATTTGTTCAATTTACGTCGCTCCTATTTCAGATAGCGTATTGGGCTATGCGGCATCTCAAAGCGCATGAAATGGCGAGTAAAATGCACTATTAAACTTCTAGGATGAGGCAAACAGAGACCCGATTAGATCATTTTATATTACGGTAAATATAAGAATTCAGCGTAATTCTGTCACATTTGTTCAACTTACGTAGTTCCTATTTCAGATAGCGTACTGGGCTAGGTGGCAACTTAAAGCGCGTGGAATGTCGAGTAAAATACACTATCAAACTTCTATGATAGGGCAATCAGAGACCCGATTAGATCATTTTATATTTTGGTTAATATAAGAATTCAGCGAAATTCTATCACATTTGTTCAATTTACGTCGCTCCTATTTCAGATAGCGTATTGGGCTAAGCGGCATCTCAAAGCGCATGAAATGGCGAGTAAAATGCACTGTTAAACCTCTAGGGTAGGGCAAACAGAGACCCGATTAGATCATTTCATATTATTGTTTATTTAAGAATTCAGAAATATTCTATCACATTTGTCCAATTTACGTCGCTCCTATTTCAGATAGCTTATTGAGCTAAGCGGCATCTCAAAGCGCATGAAATGACGTGTGAAATGCACTAGTAATCTTCTAGGGTAGGGCGAGCAGAGACCCGATTAGATCATTTTATATTATGGTTAATTTAAGAATTCAGCGAAATTCTATCACATTTGTTCAATTTACGTCGCTCATGTTGCAGATAGCGTCTTGGGCTAAGCGGCATCTCAAAGCGCATGAAATGGCGAGTAAAATGCACTATTAAACGTCTAGGGTAAGGCAAACCGAGACCCGATTAGATCATTTAATATTACGGTTAATATAAGAATTCAGCGTAATTATATCACATTTGTTCAACTTACGTCGCTCCTATTTCAGATAGCGTACTGGGCTAGGCGGCATCTTAAAGCGCGTGGAAGGGCGAGTAAAATGCACTACTAAACTTCTATGATAGGGCAAACAGAGTCCCGTTTAGATCATTTTATATTTTGTTTAATATAAGATTTCAGGGAAATTCTATCACATTTGTTCAATTTACGTCGCTCCTATTTCAGATAGCGTATTGGGCTAAGCGGCATCTCAAAGCGCATGAAATGACGAGAGAAATGCACTATTAAAGTTCTTGGGTAGGGCAAACAGTGACCCGATTATATTATTTAAATTATGGTTCATTTAAGAATTCAGCAAAATTCTATCACATTTGTTCAACTTACGTAGCTCCTATTTCAGATAGCGTACTGGCCTAGGCGGCATCTTAAAGCGCGTGGAATGGCGAGTAAAATGCACTATTAAACTTCTATGATAGGGCAAACAGAGACCCGATTATATCATTTTATATTATGGTTAATTTAAGAATTCAGCGAAATTCTATCACATTTGTTCAATTTACGTCGCTCCTATGTCAGATAGCGTATTGGGCTAAGCGGCATCTCAAAGCGCATGAAATGGTGAGTGAAATGCACTATTAATCTTCTAGGGTAGGGCAATCAGAGACCCCATTAGATCATTTTATATTATGGTTAATTTAAGAATTCAGCGAAATTCACTCACATTTGTTCAATTTACATCGCTCCTATTTCAGATAGCGTATTGGGCTAAGCGGCATCTCAATGCGCATGAAATGGCCAGTAAAATGCACTATTAAACTTCTAGGATAAGGCAAACAGAGACCCGATTAGATCATTTTATATTACGGTTAATATAAGAATTCAGCAAAATTCTATCACATTTGTTCAACTTACGTAGCTCCTATTTCAGATAGCGTACTGGCCTAGGCGGCAACTTAAAGCGCGTGGAATGGCGAGTAAAATGCACTATTAAACTTCTATGATAGGGCAAACAGAGACCCGATTATATCATTTTATATTACGGTTAACATAAAAATTCAGCGTAATTCTGTGACATTTGTTCAACTTACGTAGCTCCTATTTCAGATAGCGTACTGGGCTAGGCGGCAACTTAAAGCGCGTGGAATGGCGAGTAAAATACACTATTAAACTTCTATGATAGGGCAATCAGAGACCCGATTAGATCATTTTATATTTTGGTTAATATATGAATCCAGCGAAATTCTATCACATTTGTTCAATTTACGTCGCTCCTATTTCAGATAGCGTATTGGGCTAGGCGGCATCTTAAAGCGCGTGGAATGGCGAGTAAAATGCAATACTAAACTTCTAGGGTAGGGCAATCAGAGACCCGATTAGATCATTTTATATTTTGGTTAATATAAGAATTCAGCGAAATTCTATCACATTTGTTCAATTTACGTCGTTCCTATTTCAGATAGCGTACTCGGCTAGGCGGCATCTTAAAGCGTGTGTAATGGCGAGTAAAATGCACTATTATACTTCTATGATAGGGCAATCAGAGACCCGATTAGATCATTTCATATTTTGGTTAATATAAGAATTCAGCGAAATTCTATCACATTTGTTCAATTTACGTCGCTCCTATTTCAGATAGATTATTGGGCTAAGCGGCATCTCAAAGCGCATGAAATGACGAGTGAAATGCACTATTAAACTTCAAGGGTAGGGCGAACAAAGACCCGATTAGATCATTTTACATTAAGGTTAATATAAGAATTCAGCGAAATTCTATCACATTTGTTCAATTTACATCGCTCCTATTTCAGATAGCGACTTGTGTTAAGCGTCATCTCAAAGCGCAAGAAATGGCGAGTAAAATGCACTATTAAACTTCTAGGATAAGGCAAACAGAGACCCGATTAGACCATTTTATATTACGGTTAATATAAGAATTCAGCGAAATTCTATCACATTTGTTCAATTTACGTCGATCCTATTGCAGATAGCGTATTGGGCGAAGCGGCATCTCAAGGCGCATGAAATGGCGAGTAAAATGCACTATTAAACTTCTAGGGTAAGGCGAACAGAGACCTGATTAGATCATTTTACATTACGGATAATAAAAGAATTCATCGAAATTCTATCACATTTGTTCAATTTACATCGCTCCTATTTCAGATAGCGTACTGGGCTAAGCGGCATCTCAAAGCGCATGAAATGACGAGTGAAATGCACTATTAACCTTCTAGGGTAGGGCGAACAGAGACCCGATTAGAACATTTTACATTAAGGTTAATATAAGAATTCAGCGAAATTCTCTCACATTTGTTCAATTTACGTCGCTGATATTTCAGATAGCGTATTGGTCTAAGCGGCATCTCAAAGCGCATGGATTGACGAGTGAAATGCACTATTAAACTTCTAGGGTAGGGCGAACAGAGACCCGAATGGATCATTTTATATTACGGTTAATATAAGAATTCAGCGTAATTCTATGACATTTGTTCATCTTACGTCGCTCCTATTTCAGATATCGTACTGGGCTAGGCGGCATCTCAAAGCGCGTGGAAGGGCGAGTAAAATGCACTACTAATATTCTGTGATAGGACAATCTGAGTCCCGATTAGAACATTTTATATTTTGTTTACTATAAGATTTCAGGGAAATTCTATCACATTTGTTCAATTTACGTCGCTCCTATTTCAGATAGCGTATTGGGCTAAGCGGCATCTCAAAGCGCATGCAATGGCGAATAAAATGCACTATTAAACTTCTAGGCTAGGGTGAACAGAGACCTGATTAGATCATTTTATATTATGGTTAATTCAAGAATTCATCGAAATTCTATCACATTTGTTCAATTTACAACCCTCCTATTTCAGATAGCGTACTGGGCTAAGCGGCATCTCAAAGCGCATGAAATGACGAGTGAAATGCACTATTAATCTTCTTGGGTAGAGCGAACAGAGACCCCATTAGATCATTTTATATTATGGTTAATTTAAGAATTCAGCGAAATTCTATCACATTTGTTCAATTTACGTCGCTCCTATGTCAGATATCGTATTGGGCTATGCGGCATCTCGAAGCGCATGAAATGACGAGTAAAATGCACTGTTAAACTTCTAGGGTGGGGCAAACAGAGACCCGATTAGATCATTTTATATTTTGGTTAATATAAGAATTCAGCGAAATTCTATCACATTTGTTCAATTTACGTCGCTCCTATTGCTGATAGCGTATTGGGCTAAGCGGCATCTCAAAGCGCATGAAATGACGAGTGAAAGGCACTATTAAACTTCTAGGGTAGGGCGAACAGAGAACGGATTAGATCATTTTACATTAAGATTAATATAAGAATTCAGGGAAATTCTATCACATTTGCTCAACTTACGCCGCTCCTGCTTGAGATAGCGTACTGGACTAGGCGGCAACTTAAAGCGCGTGGAATGGCGAGTAAAATGCAGTACTAAACTTCTAGGGTAGGACAAACAGAGACCCGATTAGATCATTTTATGTTATGGTTAATTTAAGAATTCAGCGAAATTCTATCACATTTGTTCAATTTACGTCGCTCCTATTTCAGATAGCGTATTTGGATAAGCGGCATCTCAAAGCGCATGAAATGGCGAGTAAAATGCAATACTAAACTTCTAGGATAAGGCAAACAGAGACCCGATTAGATCATTTTATATTACGGTCAATATAAGAATTCAGCGTAATTCTATCACATTTGTTCAACTTACGTCGCTCCTATTTCAGATAGCGTACTGGGCAAGGCGGTATCTCAAAGCGCGTGGAAGGGCGAGTAAAATGCACTACTAAACTTCTATGATAGGGCAATCAGAGACCCCATTAGATCATTTTATATTATGGTTAATTTAAGAATTCAGCGAAATTCTATCACATTTGTTCAATTTACGTCGCTCCTATGTCAGATAGCGTATTGGGCTAAGCGGCATCTCAAAGCGCATGAAATGACGAGTGAAATGCACTATTAAACTTCTAGGGTAGGGCGAGCAAAGACCCGATTAGATCATTTTACATTGAGGTTAATATAAGAATTCAGCGAAATTCTATCACATTTGTTCAATTTACGTCGCTCCTATTTCAGATAGCGTATTGGGCTATGCGGCATCTCAAAGCGCATGAAATGGCGAGTAAAATGCACTATTAAACTTCTAGGATAAGGCAAACAGAGACCCGATTAGATCATTTTATATTACGGTAAATATAAGAATTCAGCGTAATTCTGTCACATTTGTTCAACTTACGTAGTTCCTATTTCAGATAGCGTACTGGGCTAGGTGGCAACTTAAAGCGCGTGGAATGTCGAGTAAAATACACTATCAAACTTCTATGATAGGGCAATCAGAGACCCGATTAGATCATTTTATATTTTGGTTAATATAAGAATTCAGCGAAATTCTATCACATTTGTTCAATTTACGTCGCTCCTATTTCAGATAGCGTATTGGGCTAAGCGGCATCTCAAAGCGCATGAAATGGCGAGTAAAATGCACTGATAAACCTCTAGGGTAGGGCAAACAGAGACCCGATTAGATCATTTCATATTATTGTTTATTTAAGAATTCAGAAAAATTCTATCACATTTGTCCAATTTACGTCGCTCCTATTTCAGATAGCTTATTGAGCTAAGCGGCATCTCAAAGCGCATGAAATGACGTGTGAAATGCACTAGTAATCTTCTAGGGTAGGGCGAACAGAGACCCGATTAGATCATTTTATATTATGGTTAATTTAAGAATTCAGCGAAATTCTATCACATTTGTTCAATTTACGTCGCTCATGTTGCAGATAGCGTATTGGGCTAAGCGGCATCTCAAACCGCATGAAATGGCGAGTAAAATGCACTATTAAACGTCTAGGGTAAGGCAAACCGAGACCCGATTAGATCATTTAATATTACGGTTAATATAAGAATTCAGCGTAATTATATCACATTTGTTCAACATACGTCGCTCCTATTTCAGATAGTGTACTGGGCTAGGCGGCATCTTAAAGCGCGTGGAAGGGCGAGTAAAATGCACTACTAAACTTCTATGATAGGGCAATCAGAGTCCCGTTTAGATCATTTTATATTTTGTTTAATATAAGATTTCATGGAAATTCTATCACATTTGTTCAATTTACGTCGCTCCTATTTCAGATAGCGTATTGGGCTAAGCGGCATCTCAAAGCGCATGAAATGACGAGAGAAATGCACTATTAAAGTTCTTGGGTAGGGCAAACAGTGACCCGATTATATTATTTAAATTATGGTTCATTTAAGAATTCAGCAAAATTCTATCACATTTGTTCAACTTACGTAGCTCCTATTTCAGATAGCGTACTGGCCTAGGCGGCAACTTAAAGCGCGTGGAATGGCGAGTAAAATGCACTATTAAACTTCTATGATAGGGCAAACAGAGACCCGATTATATCATTTTATATTATGGTTAATTTAAGAATTCAGCGAAATTCTATCACATTTGTTCAATTTACGTCGCTCCTATGTCAGATAGCGTATTGGGCTAAGCGGCATCTCAAAGCGCATGAAATGGCGAGTGAAATGCACTATTAATCTTCTAGGGGTAGGGCAATCAGAGACCCCATTAGATCATTTTATATTATGGTTAATTTAAGAATTCAGCGAAATTCACTCACATTTGTTCAATTTACATCGCTCCTATTTCAGATAGCGTATTGGGCTAAGCGGCATCTCAATGCGCATGAAATGGCCAGTAAAATGCACTATTAAACTTCTAGGATAAGGCAAACGGAGGCCCGATTAGACCATTTCATATTACGGTTAATATAAGAATTCAGCGTTATTCTATCACATTTGTTCAACTTACGTCGCTCCTATTTCAGATAGCGTACTGGGCTAGGCGGCATCTTAAAGCGCGTGGAATTGCGAGCAAAATGCACTCTTAAACTTCTATGATAGGGCAATCAGAGACCCGATTAGATCATTTTATATTTTGGTTAATATAAGAATTCAGCGAAATTCTATCACATTTGTTCAATTTACGTCGCTCCTATTTCAGATAGCGTATTGGGCTAAGCGGCATCTCAAAGCGCAAGATATGGCGAGTAAAATGCACTATTAAACTTCTAGGGTAGGGCAAACAGAGACCCCATTAGATCATTTTATATTATGGTTAATTTAAGAATTCAGCGAAATTCTATCACATTTGTTCAATTTACGTTGCTCCTATTTCAGATAGCGTATTGGGCTAAGCGGCATCTCAAAGCCCAAGAAATGGCGAGTAAAATGCACTATTAAACTTCTAGGGTGGGGCAAACAGAGACCAGTTTAGATCACTTTATATTATGGTTAATTTTAGAATTCAGCGAAATTCTATCTCATTTGTACAATTTACGTCGATCCTATTGCAGATAGCGTATTGGGCTAAGCGGCATCTCAAAGCGCATGAAATGGCGAGTATAATGCCCTATTAAACTTCTATGGTAATGCAAACAGAGACCCGATTAGATCATTTTATATTACGGTAAATATAAGAATTCAGCGTAATTCTATCACATTTGTTCAACATACGTCGCTCCTATTTCAGATAGTGTACTGGGCTAGGCGGCATCTTAAAGCGCGTGGAAGGGCGAGTAAAATGCACTACTAAACTTCTATGATAGGGCAATCAGAGTCCCGTTTAGATCATTTTATATTTTGTTTAATATAAGATTTCAGGGAAATTCTATCACATTTGTTCAATTTACGTCGCTCCTATTTCAGATAGCTATTGGGCTAAGCGGCATCTAAAAGCGCATGAAATGACGAGAGAAATGCACTATTAAACTTCTTGGGTATGGCGAACAGAGACCCGATTACATCATTTTATATTATGGTTAATTTAAGAATTCAGCAAAATTCTATCACATTTGTTCAATTTACGTCGCTCCTATTTCAGATAGCGTACTCGGATAGGCGGCATCTTAGAGCGCGAGGAATGGCGAGTAAAATGCACTATTAAACTTCTATGATGGGGCAATCAGAGACCCGATTAGATCATTTTATATTTTGGTTAATATAAGAATTCAGCGAAATTCTATCACATTTGTTCAATTTACGTCGCTCCTATTTCAGATAGCGTACTCGGATAGGCGGCATCTTAGAGCGCGAGGAATGGCGAGTAAAATGCACTATTAAACTTCTACGATGGGGCAATCAGAGACCCGATTAGATCATTTTATATTTTGGTTAATATAAGAATTCAGCGAAATTCACTCACATTTGTTCAATTTACATCGCTCCTATTTCAGATAGCGTATTGGGCTAAGCGGCATCTCAAAGCGCATGAAATGGCGAGTAAAATGCACTATTAAGCTTCTAGGGTAAGGCGAACAGAGACCTGATTAGATCATTTTACATTACAAATAATAAAAGAATTCATCGAAATTCTGTCACATTTGTTCAATTTACATCGCTCCTATTTCAGATACCGTACTGGGCTAAGCGGCATCTCAAAGCGCATGAAATGACGAGTGAAATGCACTATTAATCTTCTAGGGTAGGGCGAACAGAGACCCGATTAGAACATTTTACGTTAAGGTTAATATAAGAATTCAGCGTAATTCTATCACATTTGTTCACCTTACGTCGCTCCTATTTCAGATAGCATATTGGGCTAAGCGGCATCGCAAAGCGCATGAAATGACGAGTGAAATGCACTATTAAACTTCTTGGGTAGGGCGAACAGAGAGCTGATTACATCATTTTATATTACGGTTAATATAAGAATTCAGCGTAATTCTATCACATTTGTTCAACTTACGTCGCTCCTATTTCAGATAGCGTACTGGGCTAGGCGGCATCTTAAAACGCGAAGAATGGCGAGTAAAATGCACTAGTAAACTTCTATGATACGGCAATCAGAGAGCCGATTAGATCATTTTATATTTTGGTTAATATAAGAATTCAGCGAAATTCTATCACAATTGTTCTATTTACGTCGCTCCTATTTCAGATAGCGTATTGGGCTAAGCGGCATCTCAATGCGCATGAAATGGCCAGTAAAATGCACTATTAAACTTGTAGGATAAGGCAAACGGAGACCCGATTAGACCATTTCATATTACGGTTAATATAAGAATTCAGCGTGATTCTATCACATTTGTTCAACTTACGTCGCTCCTATTTCAGATAGCGTACTGGGCTAGGCGGCATCTTAAAGCGCGTGGAATGGCGAGCAAAATGCACTCTTAATCTTCTATGATAGGGCAATCAGAGACCCGATTAGATCATTTTATATTTTAGTTAATATAAGAATTCAGCGAAATTCTATCACATTTGTTCAATTTACGTCGCTCCTATTTCAGTTAGCGTATTGGGCTAAGCGGCATCTCAAAGCGCAAGAAATGGCGAGTAAAATGCACTATTAAACTTCTAATGTAGGGCAAACAGAGACCCCATTAGATCATTTTATATTATGGTTAATTTAAGAATTCAGCGAAATTCTATCACATTTGTTCAATTTACGTTGCTCCTATTTCAGATAGCGTACTGGGCTAGGCGGCATCTTAAAGCGCGTGGAATGACGAGTAAAATGCACTATTAAACTTCTATGATAGGGCAATCAGAGACCCGATTAGATCATCTTATATTTTGGTTAATATAAGAATTCAGCGAAATTCTATCACATTTGTTCAATTTACGTCGTTCCTATTTCAGATAGCTTATTGGGCTAAGCGGCATCGCAAAGCGCATGAATTGACGAGTAAAATGCACTATTAAACTTCTTGGGTGGGGCGAACAAAGACCCGATTAGATCATTTCACATTAAGGTTAATATAAGAATTCAGCAAAATTCTATCACATTTGTTCAATTTACATCGCTCCTATTTCAGATACCGACTTGTGCTAAGCGGCATCTCAAAGCGCAGGAAACGGCGAGTAAAATGCACTATTAAACTTCTAGGGTAGGGCAAACAGAGACCCGATTAGGTCATTTCATATTATGGTTAATTTAAGAATTCAGAAAAATTCTATCACATTTGTTCAATTTACGTCGCTCCTATTTCAGATAGCGTACCCGGATAGGCGGCATCTTAAAGCGCGAGGAATGGCGAGTAAAATGCACTATTAAACTTCTATGATAGGGCAATCAGAGACCCGATTAGATCACTTTATATTTTGGTTAATATAAGAACTCAGCGAAATTCTATCACATTTGTTCAATTTACATCGCTTCTATTTCAGATAGCGACTTGTGCTAAGCGGCATCTCAAGCGCAAGAAATGGCGAGTAAAATGCACTATTAAACTTCTAGGATAAGGCAAACAGAGACCCGATTAGATCATTTTATATTACGGTTAATATAAGAATTCAGCGTAATTCTGTGACATTTGTTCAACTTACGTAGCTCCTATTTCAGATAGCGTACTGGGCTAGGCGGCAACTTAAAGCGCGTGGAATGGCGAGTAAAATGCACTACTAAACTTCTATGATAGGGCAATCAGAGTCCCGTTTAGATCATTTTATATTATGGTTAATTTAAGAATTCAGCGAAATTCTATCACATTTGTTCAATTTACGTCGCTCCTATTTCAGATAGCGTATTGGGCTAAGCGGCATCTCAATGCGCATGAAATGGGCAGTAAAACGCACTGTTAAACTTCTAGGATAAGGCAAACGGAGACCCGATTAGATCATTTTATATTTTGGTGAATATAAGAATTCAGCGAAATTCTATCACATTTGTTCAATTTACGTCGCTCCTATTTCAGATAGCATATTGGGCTAAGCGGCATCGCAAAGCGCATGAAATGACGAGTGAAGTGCACTATTAAACTTCTTGGGTAGGGCGAACAGAGAGCCGATTACATCATTTTATATTATGGTTAATTTAAGAATTCAGCGAAATTCTATCACATTTGTTCAATTTACGTCGCTCCTATTTCAGATAGCGTATTGGGCTAAGCGGCATCTCAAAGCGCATGAAATGGCGAGTAAAATGCACTGTTAAACTTCTAGGGTAGGGCAAACAGAGACCCGATTAGATCATTTTATATTATGGTTAATTTAAGAATTCAGCGAAATTCTATCACATTTGTTCAATTTACGTCGCTCCTATTGCTGATAGCGTATTGGGCTAAGCGGCATCTTAAAGCGCGTGGAATGGCGAGTAAAATTCACTATTAAACTTCTATGATAGGGTAATCAGAGACCCGACTAGATCATTTTATATTTTGGTTAATATAAGAATTCAGCGAAATTCTCTCACATTTGTTCAATTTACGTCGCTGATATTTCAGATAGCGTATTGGGCTAAGCGGCAACTCGAAGCGCGAGAAATGGCGAGTAAAATGCACTATTAAACTTCTAGGGTAGGGCAAACAGAGACCCGATTAGATCATTTTATATTTTGGTTAATATAAGAATTCAGCGAAATTCTATCACATTTGTTCAATTTACGTCGCTCCTATTTCAGATAGCGTATTGGGCTAAGCGGCATCTCAATGCGCATGAAATGGCCAGTAAAATGCACTATTAAACTTCTAGGGTAGGGCAAACAGAGACCCGATTAGATCATTTTATATTACGGTTAATATAAGAATTCAGCGTAATTCTGTGACATTTGTTCAACTTACGTAGCTCCTATTTCAGATAGCGACTTGTGCTAAGCGGCATCTCAAAGCGCGAGGAATGGCGAGTAAAATGCACTATTAAACTTCTATGATAGGGCAATCAGAGACCCGATTAGAACATTTTATATTATGGTTAATTTAAGAATTCAGCGAAATTCTATCACATTTGTTCAATTTACATCGCTCCTATTTCAGATAGCGTATAGGGCTAAGCGGCATCTCAATGCGCATGAAATGGCCAGTAAAATGCACTATTAAACTTCTAGGGTAGGGCAAACAGAGACCCGATTAGATCATTTTATATTACGGTTAATATAACAATTCAGCGTAATTCTGCGACATTTGTTCAACTTACGTAGCTCCTATTTCAGATAGCGTACTGGGCTAGGCGGCAACCTAAAGCGCGTGGAATGGCGAGTAAAATGCGCTATTAAACTTCTATGATAGGGCAATCAGAGACCCGATTAGATCATTTTATATTTTGGTTAATATAAGAATTCAGCGAAATTCTATCACATTTGTTCAATTTACATCGCTCCTATTTCAGATAGCGTATTGGGCTAAGCGGCATCTCAAAGCGCATGAAATGACCAGAGAAATGCACAATTAAAGTTCTTGGGTAGGGCAAACAGAGATCCGATTAGATCATTTTATATTATGGTTAATTTAAGAATTCAGCAAAATTCTATCACATTTGTTCAATTTACGTCGCTCCTATTTCAGATAGCGTACTGGGCTAGGCGGCATCTTAAAGCGCGTGGAGTGGCGAGTAAACTGCACTATTAAACTTCTATGATAGGGCAATCAGAGACCCGATTAGATCATTTTATATTTTGGTGAATATAAGAATTCAGCGAAATTCTATCACATTTGTTCAATTTACGTCGCTCCTATTTCAGATAGCATATTGGGCTAAGCGGCATCGCAAAGCGCATGAAATGACGAGTGAAATGCACTATTAAACTTCTTGGGTAGGGCGAACAGAGAGCCGATTACATCATTTTATATTATGGATAATTTAAGAATTCGGCAAAATTCTATCACATTCGTTCAATTTACGTCGCTCCTATTTCAGATAGCGTATTGGGCTAAGCGGCATCTCAAAGCGCATGAAATGGCGAGAAAATGCACTATTAATCTTCTTGGGTAGGGCGGACAGAGACCCGATTAGAACATTTTACATTAAGGTTAATATAAGAATTCAGCGTAATTCTATCACATTTGTTCAACTTACGTCGCTCCTATTTCAGATGGCGTACCGGGCTAGGCGGCATCTCAAAGCGCATGAAATGGCGAGTAAAATGCACTATTAAACTTCTAGGGTAGGGCAAACAGAGACCCGATTAGATCAATTTATATTAAGGTTAATATAAGTATTCAGGGAAATTCTATCACATTTGTTCAATTTACGTCGTTCCTATTTCAGCTAGCGTACTGGGCTAGGCGGCATCTCAAAACGCGAAGAATGGCGAGTAAAATGCACTACTAAACTTCTATGATACGGCAATCAGAGAACCGATTAGATCATTTTATATTTTGGTTAATATAAGAATTCAGCGAAATTCTATCACAATTGTTCTATTTACGTCGCTCCTATTGCAGATAGCGTATTGGGCTAAGCGGCATCTCAAAGCGCATGAAATGGCGAGTAAAATGCACTGTTAAACTTCTAGGGTAGGGCAAACAGAGACCCGATTAGATCATTTTATATTATGGTTAATTTAAGAATTCAGCGAAATTCTATCACATTTGTTCAATTTACGTCGCTCCTATTGCTGATAGCGTATTGGGCTAAGCGGCATCTTAAAGCGCGTGGAATGGCGAGTAAAATTCACTATTAAACTTCTATGATAGGGTAATCAGAGACCCGACTAGATCATTTTATATTTTGGTTAATATAAGAATTCAGCGAAATTCTCTCACATTTGTTCAATTTACGTCGCTGATATTTCAGATAGCGTATTGGGCTAAGCGGCAACTCGAAGCGCGAGAAATGGCGAGTAAAATGCACTATTAAACTTCTAGGGTAGGGCAAACAGAGACCCGATTAGATCATTTTATATTTTGGTTAATATAAGAATTCAGCGAAATTCTATCACATTTGTTCAATTTACGTCGCTCCTATTTCAGATAGCGTATTGGGCTAAGCGGCATCTCAAAGCGAATGAAATGACGAATAAAATGCACAATTAAGCTTCGACGCTAGGGCGAACAGAGACCCGATTAGATCATTTTACGTTATGGTTAATAAAAGAATTCAGCGAAATTCTATCACATTTGATCAATTTACATCGCTCCTATTTCAGATAGCGTATTGGGCTAAGCGGCATCTCAAAGCGCATGAAATGACGAGTCAAATGCACTATTAAACTTCTAGGGTAGGGCAAACAGAGACCCCATTAGATCATTTTATATTATGGTTAATTTAAGAATTCAGCGAAATTCTATCACATTTGTTCAATTTACGTCGCTCCCATTTCAGATAGCGTATTGGGCTAAGCGGCATCTCAAAGCGCATGAAATGGCGAGTAAAATGCACTGTTAAACTTCTAGGGTAGGGCAAACAGAGACCCGATTAGATCATTTTATATTATGGTTAATTTAAGAATTCAGCGAAATTCTATCACATTTGTTCAATTTACGTCGCTCCTATTGCTGATAGCGTATTGGGCTAAGCGGCATCTTAAAGCGCGTGGAGTGGCGAGTAAAATTCACTATTAAACTTCTGTGATAGGGCAATCAGAGACCCGATTAGATCATTTTATATTTTGGTTATATAAGAATTCAGCGAAATTCTATCACATTTGTTCAATTTACGTCGCTCCTATTTCAGATAGCGTATTGGGCTAAGCGGCATCTCAATGCGCATGAAATGGCGAGTAAAATGCACTGTTAAACCTCGAGGGTAGGGCAAACAGAGACCCGATTAGATCATTTCATATTATGGTTTATTTAAGAATTCAGAAAAATTCTATCACATTTGTCCAATTTACGTCGCTCCTATTTCAGATAGCTTATTGAGCTAAGCGGCATCTCAAAGCGCATGAAATGGCGTGTGAAATGCACTAGTAATCTTCTAGGGTAGGGCGAACAGAGACCCGATTAGATCATTTTACATTAAGGTTAATATAAGAATTCAGCGAGATTCTCTCACATTTGTTCAATTTACGTCGCTCCTATTTCAGATAGCGTATTGGGCTATGCGGCATCTCAAAGCGCATGAAATGGCGAGTAAAATGCACTATTAAACTTCTAGGATAAGGCAAACAGAGACCCCATTTGATCATTTTATATTATGGTTAATTTAAGAATTCAGCGAAATTCTATCACATTTGTTCAATTTACGTCGCTCCTATGTCAGATAGCGGATTGGGCTATGCGGCATCTCAAAGCGCATGAAATGACGAGTAAAATGAACTGTTAAACATCTAGGGTAGGGCAAACAGAGACCCGATTAGATCATTTTATATTACGGTTAATATAAGAATTCAGCGTAATTCTATCACATTTGTTCAACTTACGTCGCTCCTATTTCAGATAGCGTACTGGGCAAGGCGGTATCTCAAAGCGCGTGGAAGGGCGAGTAAAATGCACTACTAAACTTCTATGATAGGGCAATCAGAGACCCGATTAGATCATTTTATATTTTGGTTAATATAAGAATTCAGCGAAATTCTCTCACGTTTGTTCAATTTACGTCGCTGATATTTCAGACAGCGTATTGGACTAAGCGGCATCTCAAAGCGCAAGACATGTCGAGTAAAATGCACTATTAAACTTCTAGGGTAGGGCAAACAGAGACCCGATAAGATCATTTTATATTATGGTTAATTTCAGAATTCAGCGAAATTCTCTCACATTTGTTCAATTTACGTCGCTGATATTTCAGATAGCGTATTGGGCTAAGCGGCAACTCAAAGCGCGAGAAATGGCGAGTGAAATGCACTATTAAACTTCTAGGGTAGGGCAAACAGAGACCCGATTAGATCATTTTATATTTTGGTTAATATAAGAATTCAGCGAAATTCTATCACATTTGTTCAATTTACGTCGCTCCTATTTCAGATAGCGTATTGGGCTAAGCGGCATCTCAAAGCGCATGAAATGACGAATAAAATGCACAATTAAGCTTCTACGCTAGGGCGAACAGAGACCCGATTAAATCATTTTACGTTATGGTTAATAAAAGAATTCAGCGAAATTCTATCACATTTGATCAATTTACGTCGCTCCTATTTCAGATAGCGTACTGGGCTAAGCGGCATCTCAAAGCGCAAGAAATGGCGAGTAAAATGCACTATTAAACTTCTAGGGTAGGGCAAACAGAGACCCGATTAGATCATTTTATATTACGGTTAATATAAGAATTCAGCGTAATTCTGTCACATTTGTTCAACTTACGTAGCTCCTATTTCAGATAGCGTACTGGGCTAGGCGGCAACTTAAAGCGCGTGGAATGGCGAGTAAAATGCACTATTAAACTTCTATGATAGGGCAATCAGAGACCCGATTAGATCATTTTATATTTTGGTTAATATAAGAATTCAGCGAAATTCTATCACATTTGTTCAATTTACGTCGCTCCTATGTCAGATAGCGTATTGGGCTAAGCGGCATCTCAAAGCGCATGAAATGGCGTGTGAAATGCACTATTAATCTTCTAGGGTAGGGCAATCAGAGACCCCATTAGATCATTTTATATTATGGTTAATTTAAGAATTCAGCGAAATTCTATCACATTTGTTCAATTTACGTCGCTCCTATGTCAGATAGCGTATTGGGCTATGCGGCATCTCAAAGCGCATGAAACGACGAGTAAAATGCACTGTTAAACTTCTAGGGTAGGGCAAACAGAGACCCGATTAGATCATTTTATATTACGGTTAATATAAGAATTCAGCGTAATTCTATCACATTTGTTCAACTTACGTCGCTGATATTTCAGATAGCGTATTGGGCTAAGCGGCAACTCAAAGCGCGAGAAATGGCGAGTGAAATGCACTATTAAACTTCTAGGGTAGGGCAAACAGAGACCCGATTAGATCATTTTATATTTTGGTTAATATAAGAATTCAGCGAAATTCTATCACATTTGTTCAATTTACGTCGCTCCTATTTCAGATAGCGTATTGGGCTAAGCGGCATCTCAAAGCGCATGAAATGACGAATAAAATGCACAATTAAGCTTCTACGCTAGGGCGAACAGAGACCCGATTAAATCATTTTACGTTATGGTTAATAAAAGAATTCAGCGAAATTCTATCACATTTGATCAATTTACGTCGCTCCTATTTCAGATAGCGTACTGGGCTAAGCGGCATCTCAAAGCGCAAGAAATGGCGAGTAAAATGCACTGTTAAACTTCTAGGATAAGGCAAACGGAGACCCGATTAGATCATTTTATATTTTGGTGAATATAAGAATTCAGCGAAATTCTATCACATTTGTTCAATTTACGTCGCTCCTATTTCAGATAGCATATTGGGCTAAGCGGCATCGCAAAGCGCATGAAATGACGAGTGAAGTGCACTATTAAACTTCTTGGGTAGGGCGAACAGAGAGCCGATTACATCATTTTATATTATGGTTAATTTAAGAATTCAGCGAAATTCTATCACATTTGTTCAATTTACGTCGCTCCTATTTCAGATAGCGTATTGGGCTAAGCGGCATCTCAAAGCGCATGAAATGGCGAGTAAAATGCACTGTTAAACTTCTAGGGTAGGGCAAACAGAGACCCGATTAGATCATTTTATATTATGGTTAATTTAAGAATTCAGCGAAATTCTATCACATTTGTTCAATTTACGTCGCTCCTATTGCTGATAGCGTATTGGGCTAAGCGGCATCTTAAAGCGCGTGGAATGGCGAGTAAAATTCACTATTAAACTTCTATGATAGGGTAATCAGAGACCCGACTAGATCATTTTATATTTTGGTTAATATAAGAATTCAGCGAAATTCTCTCACATTTGTTCAATTTACGTCGCTGATATTTCAGATAGCGTATTGGGCTAAGCGGCAACTCGAAGCGCGAGAAATGGCGAGTAAAATGCACTATTAAACTTCTAGGGTAGGGCAAACAGAGACCCGATTAGATCATTTTATATTTTGGTTAATATAAGAATTCAGCGAAATTCTATCACATTTGTTCAATTTACGTCGCTCCTATTTCAGATAGCGTATTGGGCTAAGCGGCATCTCAAAGCGAATGAAATGACGAATAAAATGCACAATTAAGCTTCTACGCTAGGGCGAACAGAGACCCGATTAGATCATTTTACGTTATGGTTAATAAAAGAATTCAGCGAAATTCTATCACATTTGTTCAATTTACGTCGCTCCTATTTCAGATAGCGTATTGGGCTAAGCGGCATCTCAATGCGCATGAAATGGCGAGTAAAATGCACTGTTAAACCTCGAGGGTAGGGCAAACAGAGACCCGATTAGATCATTTCATATTATGGTTTATTTAAGAATTCAGAAAAATTCTATCACATTTGTCCAATTTACGTCGCTCCTATTTCAGATAGCTTATTGAGCTAAGCGGCATCTCAAAGCGCATGAAATGGCGTGTGAAATGCACTAGTAATCTTCTAGGGTAGGGCGAACAGAGACCCGATTAGATCATTTTACATTAAGGTTAATATAAGAATTCAGCGAGATTCTCTCACATTTGTTCAATTTACGTCGCTCCTATTTCAGATAGCGTATTGGGCTATGCGGCATCTCAAAGCGCATGAAATGGCGAGTAAAATGCACTATTAAACTTCTAGGATAAGGCAAACAGAGACCCCATTTGATCATTTTATATTATGGTTAATTTAAGAATTCAGCGAAATTCTATCACATTTGTTCAATTTACGTCGCTCCTATGTCAGATAGCGGATTGGGCTATGCGGCATCTCAAAGCGCATGAAATGACGAGTAAAATGAACTGTTAAACATCTAGGGTAGGGCAAACAGAGACCCGATTAGATCATTTTATATTACGGTTAATATAAGAATTCAGCGTAATTCTATCACATTTGTTCAACTTACGTCGCTCCTATTTCAGATAGCGTACTGGGCAAGGCGGTATCTCAAAGCGCGTGGAAGGGCGAGTAAAATGCACTACTAAACTTCTATGATAGGGCAATCAGAGACCCGATTAGATCATTTTATATTTTGGTTAATATAAGAATTCAGCGAAATTCTCTCACGTTTGTTCAATTTACGTCGCTGATATTTCAGACAGCGTATTGGACTAAGCGGCATCTCAAAGCGCAAGACATGTCGAGTAAAATGCACTATTAAACTTCTAGGGTAGGGCAAACAGAGACCCGATAAGATCATTTTATATTATGGTTAATTTCAGAATTCAGCGAAATTCTCTCACATTTGTTCAATTTACGTCGCTGATATTTCAGATAGCGTATTGGGCTAAGCGGCAACTCAAAGCGCGAGAAATGGCGAGTGAAATGCACTATTAAACTTCTAGGGTAGGGCAAACAGAGACCCGATTAGATCATTTTATATTTTGGTTAATATAAGAATTCAGCGAAATTCTATCACATTTGTTCAATTTACGTCGCTCCTATTTCAGATAGCGTATTGGGCTAAGCGGCATCTCAAAGCGCATGAAATGACGAATAAAATGCACAATTAAGCTTCTACGCTAGGGCGAACAGAGACCCGATTAAATCATTTTACGTTATGGTTAATAAAAGAATTCAGCGAAATTCTATCACATTTGATCAATTTACGTCGCTCCTATTTCAGATAGCGTACTGGGCTAAGCGGCATCTCAAAGCGCAAGAAATGGCGAGTAAAATGCACTATTAAACTTCTAGGGTAGGGCAAACAGAGACCCGATTAGATCATTTTATATTACGGTTAATATAAGAATTCAGCGTAATTCTGTCACATTTGTTCAACTTACGTAGCTCCTATTTCAGATAGCGTACTGGGCTAGGCGGCAACTTAAAGCGCGTGGAATGGCGAGTAAAATGCACTATTAAACTTCTATGATAGGGCAATCAGAGACCCGATTAGATCATTTTATATTTTGGTTAATATAAGAATTCAGCGAAATTCTATCACATTTGTTCAATTTACGTCGCTCCTATGTCAGATAGCGTATTGGGCTAAGCGGCATCTCAAAGCGCATGAAATGGCGTGTGAAATGCACTATTAATCTTCTAGGGTAGGGCAATCAGAGACCCCATTAGATCATTTTATATTATGGTTAATTTAAGAATTCAGCGAAATTCTATCACATTTGTTCAATTTACGTCGCTCCTATGTCAGATAGCGTATTGGGCTATGCGGCATCTCAAAGCGCATGAAACGACGAGTAAAATGCACTGTTAAACTTCTAGGGTAGGGCAAACAGAGACCCGATTAGATCATTTTATATTACGGTTAATATAAGAATTCAGCGTAATTCTATCACATTTGTTCAACTTACGTCGCTCCTATTTCAGATAGCGTACTGGGCAAGGCGGTATCTCAAAGCGCGTGGAAGGGCGAGTAAAATGCACTACTAAACTTCTATGATAGGGCAATCAGAGACCCCATCAGATCATTTTATATTATGGTTAATTTAAGAATTCAGCGAGATTGTATCACATTTGTTCAATTTACGTCGCTCCTATGTCAGATAGCGTATTGGGCTAAGCGGCATCTCAAAGCGCATGAAATGGCGAGTGAAATGCACTGTTAATCTTCTAGGGTAGGGCAATCAGAGACCCCATTAGATCATTTTATATTATGGTTTATTTAAGAATTCAGAAAAATTCTATCACATTTGTCCAATTTACGACGCTCCTATTTCAGATAGCTTATTGAGCTAAGCGGCATCTCAAAGCGCATGAAATGGCGTGTGAAATGCACTAGTAATCTTCTAGGGTAGGGCGAACAGAGACCCGATTAGATCATTTTACATTAAGGTTAATATAAGAATTCAGCGAGATTCTCTCACATTTGTTCAATTTACGTCGCTGATATTTCAGATAGCGTATTGGGCTAAGCGGCATCTCAAAGCGCAAGAAATGGCGAGTAAAATGTACTATTAAACTTCTAGGGTAGGGCAAACATAGACCCGATTAGATCATTTTATATTATGGTTAATATAAGAATTCAGCGTAATTATATCACATTTGTTCAACATACGTCGCTCCTATTTCAGATAGTGTACTGGGCTAGGCGGCATCTTAAAGCGCGTGGAAGGGCGAGTAAAATGCACTACTAAACTTCTATGATAGGGCAATCAGAGTCCCGTTTAGATCATTTTATGTTTTGTTTAATATAAGATTTCATGGAAATTCTATCACATTTGTTCAATTTACGTCGCTCCTATTTCAGATAGCGTATTGGGCTAAGCGGCATCTCAAAGCGCATGAAATAACGAGAGAAATGCACTATTAAAGTTCTTGGGTAGGGCAAACAGAGACCCGATTATATCATTTTATATTATGGTTAATTTAAGAATTCAGCAAAATTCTATCACATTTGTTCAACTTACGTAGCTCCTATTTCAGATAGCGTACTGGGCTAGGCGGCAACTTTAAGCGCGTGGAATGGCGAGTAAAATGCACTATTAAACTTCTATGATAGGGCAATCAGAGACCCGATTAGATCATTTTATATTTTGGTTAATATAAGAATTCAGCGAAATTCTATCACATTTGTTCAATTTACGTCGCTCCTATGTCAGATAGCGTATTGGGCTAAGCGGCATCTCAAAGCGCATGAAATGGCGAGTAAAGTGCACTATTAAACTTCTAGGGTAAGGCAAACAGAGACCCGATTAGATCATTTTATATTACGGTTAATATAAGAATTCAGAGTAATTCTATCACATTTGTTCAATTTACGTCGCCCCTATTTCAGATAGCGTATTGGGCTAAGCGGCATCTCAAAGCGCATGAAATGGCGAGTCAAATGCACTACTAAACTTCTATGATAGGGAAATCAGAGACCCGATTAGATCATTTTATATTTTGGTTAATATAAGAATTCAGCGAAATTCTATCACATTTGTTCAATTTACGTCGCTCCTATGTCAGATAGCGTATCGGGCTAAGCGGCATCTCAAAGCGCATGAAATGGCGAGTGAAATGCGCTATTAATCTTCTAGGGTAGGGCAAACAGAGACCCCATTAGATCATTTTATATTATGGTTAATTTCAGAATTCAGCGAAATTCTATCACATTTGTTCAATTTACGTCGCTCCTATTCCAGATAGCGTATTGGGCTAAGCGGCATCTCAAAGCGCATGAAATGGCGAGTAAAATGCACTACTAAACTTCTAGGGTAAGGCAAACAGAGACCCGATTAGATCATTTTATATTACGGTTAATATAAGAATTCAGAGTAATTCTATCACATTTGTTCAATTTGCGTCGCCCCTATTTCAGATAGCGTATTGGGCTAAGCGGCATCTCAAAGCGCATGAAATGGCGAGTCAAATGCACTACTAAACTTCTATGATAGGGCAATCAGAGACCCGATTAGATCATTTTATATTTTGGTTAATATAAGAATTCAGCGAAATTCTCTCACATTTGTTCAATTTACGTCGCTGACATTTCAGATAACGTATTGGACTAAGCGGCATGTCAAAGCGCGAGAAATGTCGAGTGAAATGCCCTATTAAACTTCTAGGGTAGTGCAAACAGAGACCCGATAAGATCAGTTTATATTTTGGTTAATATAAGAATTCAGCGAAATTCTATCACATTTGTTCAACATACGTCGCTCCTATTTCAGATAGCGTACTGGGCTAGGCGGCACCTTAAAGCGCGTGGAATGGCGAGTAAAATGCACTATTAAACTTCTATGATAGGGCAATCAGAGACCCGATTAGATCATTTTATATTTTGGTTAATATAAGAATTCAGCGAAATTCTATCACATTTGTTCAATTTGCGTCGCTCCTATTTCAGATAGCTTATTGGGCTAAGCGGCATCGCAAAGCGCATAAAATGACGAGTGAAATGCACTATTAAACTTCTAGGGTAGGGCAAACAGAGACCCGATTAGATCATTTTATATTATGGTTAATTTAAGAATTCAGCAAAATTCTATCACATTTGTTCAATTTTCGTCGCTCCTATTTCAGATAGCGTACTGGGATAAGCGGCATCTCAAAGCGCAAGAAATGGCGAGCAAAATGCACTATTAAACTTCTAGGGTAGGGCAAACAGAGACCCGATTAGATCATTTTATATAATGGTTAATTTAAGAATTCAGAAAAATTCTATCACATTTGTTCAATTTACGTCGTTCCTATTTCAGATAGCGTATTGGGCTATGCGGCATCTCAAAGCGCATGAAACGACGAGTAAAATGCACTGTTAAACTTCTATGATAGGGCAATCAGAGACCCGATTCGATCATTTTATATTTTGGTTAATATAAGAATTCAGCGAAATTCTCTCACATTTGTTCAATTTACGTCGCTGATATTTCAGATAGCGTATTGGACTAAGCGGCATCTCAAAGCGCAAGAAATGTCGAGTAAAATGCACTATTAAACTTCTAGGGTAGTGCAAACAGAGACCCGATAAGATCATTTTATATTATGGTTAATTTAAGAATTCAGCAAAATACTATCACATTTGTTCAGTTTACGTCGCTCCTATTTCAGATAGCGTACTGGGCTAGGCGGCATCTTAAAGCGCATGGAATGGCGTGTAAAATGCACTATTAAACTTCTATGATAGGGCAATCAGAGACCCGATTAGATCATTTTATATTTTGGTTAATATAAGAATTCAGCGAAATTCTATCACATTTGTTCAATTTACGTCGCTCCTATTTCAGATAGCGTATTGGGCTAAGCGGCATCTCAAAGCGCATGAAATGGCGAGTAAAATGCATTAGTAAACTTCTAGGGTAGGGCAATCAGAGACCCGATTAGATCATTTTATATTATGGTTAATTTAAGAATTCAGCAAAATTCTATCACATTAGTTCAATTTACGTCGTTCCTATTTCAGATAGCGTACTGGGCTATGCGGCATCTTAAAGCGCGTGGAATGGCGAGTAAAATACACTATTAAGCTTCTATGATAGGGCAATCAGAGACCCGATTAGATCATTTTATATTTTGGTTAATATAAGAATTCAGCGAAATTCTATCACATTTGTTCAATTTACGTCGCTCCTATTTCAGATAGCTTATTGGGCTAAGCGGCATCTCAAAGCTCATGAAATGACGAGTGAAATGCACTATTAAACTTATAGGGTAAGGCAAACAGAGACCCGATTAGATCATTTTATATTACGGTTAATATAAGAATTCAGCGTAATTCTATCACATTTGTTCAACTTACGTCGCTCCTCTTTCAGATAGCGTACTGGGCTAGGCGGCATCTTAAAGCGCGTGGAATGGCGAGTAAAATGCACTATTAAACTTCTATGATAGGGCTATCAGAGACCCGATTAGATCATTTTATATTTTGGTTAATATAAGAATTCAGCGAAATTCTATCACATTTGTTCAATTTACGTCGCTCCTATTTCAGATAGCGTACTGGGCTAAGCGGCATCTCAAAGCGCATGAAATGGCGAGTAAAATGCACTATTAAACTTCTAGGATAAGGCAAACAGAGACCCGATTAGATCATTTTATATTGCGGTTAATATAAGAATTCAGCGTAACTCTGTCACATTTGTTCAACTTACGTGGCTCCTATTTCAGATAGCCTCCTGGGCTAGCCGGCATCTTAAAGCGCGTGGAATGGCGAGTAAAATGCACTATTATACTTCTATGATAGGGCAATCAGAGACCCGATTAGATCATTTTATGTTTTGGTTAATATAAGAATTCAGCGAAATTCTATCACATTTGTTCAATTTACGTCGCTCCTATTTCAGATAGCGTATTGGGCTAAGCGGCATTTCAAAGCGCATGGATTGACGAGTGAAATGCTCTATTAAACTTCTGGGGTAGGGCGAACAGAAACCCGAATAGATCATTTTATATTACGGTTAATATAAGAATTCACGGAAATTCTATCACATTTGTTCAATTTACGTCGCTCATATTTCAGATAGCGTACTGGGCTAAGCGGCATCTCAAAGCGCATGAAATGGCGAGTAAAATGCACTATTAAACTTCTGGGATAAGGCAAACAGAGACCCGATTAGATCATTTTATATTGCGGTTAATATAAGAATTCAGCGTAATTCTGTCACATTTGTTCAACTTACGTAGCTCCTATTTCAGATAGCGTACTGGGCTAGGCGGCAACTTAAAGCGCGTGGAATGTCGAGTAAAATGCACTATCAAACTTCTATGATAGGGCAATCAGAGACCCGAATAGATCATTTTATATTTTGGTTAATATAAGAATTCAGCGAAATTCTATCACATTTGTTCAATTTACGTCGCACCTATTTCAGATAGCGTATTGGGCTAAGCGGCATCTCAAAGCGCATAAAATGGCGAGTAAAATGCACTATTAAACTTCAATGGTAGGGCAAACAGAGACCCGATTAGATCATTTTATATTATGGTTAATTTAAGAATTCAGAAAGATTCTATCACATTTGTTCAATTTACGTCGTTCCTATTTCAGATAGCGTATTGGGCTATGCGACATCTCAAAGCGCATGAAATGACGAGTAAAATGCACTATTAAACTTCTAGGGTAGGGCAAACAGAGACCCGATTAGATCATTTTATATTACGGTTAATATAAGAATTCAGCGTAATTCTATCACATTTGTTCAACTTACGTCGCTCCTATTTCAGATAGCGTACTGGGCTAGGCGGGATCTCTAAGCGCGTGGAAGGGCGAGTAAAATGCACTACTAAACTTCTATGATCGGGCAATCAGAGACCCGATTACATCATTTTATATTTTGGTTAATATAAGAATTCAGCGAAATTCTCTCACATTTGTTCAATTTACGTCGCTGATATTTCAGATAGCGTATTGGGCTAAGCGGCATCTCAAAGCGCAAGAAATGTGGAGTAAAATGCACTATTAAACTTCTAGGGTAGGGCAAACAGAGACCCGATAAGATCATTTTATATTACGGTCAATTTAAGAATTCAGCGAAATTCTATCACATTTGTTCAACATACGTAGCTCCAATTTCAGATAGCGTACTGGGCTAGGCGGCATCTCAAAGCGCGTGGAAGGGCGAGTAAAATGCACTACTAAACTTCTATGATAGGGCAATCAGAGACCCGATTAGATCATTTTACATTAAGGTTAATATAAGAATTCAGGGAAATTCTATCACATTTGTTCAACATACGTCGCTCCTATTTCAGATAGCGTACTGGGCTAGGCGGCATCTTAAAGCGCGTGGAATGGCGAGTAAAATGCACTATTAAACTTCTAGGATAAGGCAAACAGAGACCCGATTAGATCATTTCATATTGCGGTTAATATAAGAATTCAGGGTAACTCTGTCACATTTGTTCAACTTACGTGGCTCCTATTTCAGATAGCGTCCTGGGCTAGGCGGCATCTTAAAGCGCGTGGAATGGCGAGTAAAATGCACTATTATACTTCTATGATAGGGCAATCAGAGACCCGATTAGATCATTTTATGTTTTGGTTAATATAAGAATTCAGCGAAATTCTATCACATTTGTTCAATTTACGTCGCTCCTATTTCAGATAGCGTATTGGGCTAAGCGGCATTTCAAAGCGCATGGATTGACGAGTGAAATGCTCTATTAAACTTCTGGGGTAGTGCAATCAGAGACCCCATTAGATCATTTTATATTATGGTTAATTTAAGAATTCAGCGAAATTCTATCACATTTGTTCAATTTACGTCGCTCCTATATCAGATAGCGCATTGGGCTATGCGGCATCTCAAAGCGCATGAAATGACGAGTAAAATGCAATGTTAAACTTCTAGGGTAGGGCAAGCAGAGACCCGATTAGATCATTTTATATTACGGTTAATATAAGAATGCAGCGTAATTCTATCACATTTGTTCAACTTACGTCGCTCCTATTTCAGATAGCGTACTGGGCAAGGCGGTATCTCAAAGCGCCTGGAATGGCGAGTAAAATGCACTACTAAACTTCTATGATAGGGCAATCAGAGACCCCATTAGATCATTTTATATTATGGTTAATTTAAGAATTCAGCGAAATTGTATCACATTTGTTCAATTTACGTCGCTCCTATTTCAGATAGCGTACTGGGCTATGCGGCATCTTAAAGCGCGTGGAATGGCGAGTAAAATTCACTATTAAACTTCTATGATAGGGCAATCAGAGACCCGATTAGATCATTTTATATTTTGGTTAATATAAGAATTCAGAGAAATTCTATCACATTTGTTCAATTTACGTCGCTCCTATTTCAGATAGCTTATTGGGCTAAGCGGCATCGCAAAGCGCATGAAATGACGAGTGAAATGCACTATTAAACTTCTAGGGTAGGGCAAACAGAGACCCGATTAGATCATTTTACATTAAGGTTAATATAAGAATTCAGGGAAATTCTATCACATTTGTTCAACATACGTCGCTCCTATTTCAGATAGCGTACTGGGCTAGGCGGCATCTTAAAGCGCGTGGAATGGCGAGTAAAATGCACTATTAAACTTCTATGATAGGGCAATCAGAGACCCGATTAGATCATTCTATATTTTGGTTAATATACGAATTCAGCGAAATTCTATCACATTTGTTCAATTTACGTCGCTCCTATTTCAGATAGTGTACTGGGCTAGGCGGCACCTTAAAGCGCATGGAATGGCGAGTAAAATGCACTATTAAACTTCTATGATAGGGCAATCAGAGACCCGATTAGATCATTTTATATTTTGGTTAATATAAGAATTCAGCGAAATTCTATCACATTTGTTCAATTTACGTCGCTCCTATTTCAGATAGCGTATTGGGCTAAGCGGCATCTCAAAGCGCATGAAATGGCGAGTAAAATGCACTATTAAACTGCTAGGGTAGGGCAATCAGAGACCCGACTAGATCATTTTATATTATGGTTAATTTAAGAATTGAGCAAAATTCTATCACATTTGTTCAGTTTACGTCGCTCCTATTTCAGATAGCGTATTGGGCTAAGCGGCATCTCAAAGCGCATGAAATGACGAGTCAAATGCACTATTAAACTTCTAGGGTAGGGCAAACAGAGACCCGATTAGATCATTTTATATTATGGTTAATTTAAGAATTCAGCAAAATTCTATCACATTAGTTCAATTTACGTCGTTCCTATTTCAGATAGCGTACTGGGCTATGCGGCATCTTAAAGCGCGTGGAATGGCGAGTAAAATTCACTATTAAACTTCTATGATAGGGCAATCAGAGACCCGATTAGATCATTTTATATTTTGGTTAATATAAGAATTCAGAGAAATTCTATCACATTTGTTCAATTTACGTCGCTCCTATTTCAGATAGCTTATTGGGCTAAGCGGCATCGCAAAGCGCATGAAATGACGAGTGAAATGCACTATTAAACTTCTAGGGTAGGGCAAACAGAGACCCGATTAGATCATTTTACATTAAGGTTAATATAAGAATTCAGGGAAATTCTATCACATTTGTTCAACATACGTCGCTCCTATTTCAGATAGCGTACTGGGCTAGGCGGCATCTTGAAGCGCGTGGAATGGCGAGTAAAATGCACTATTAAACTTCTATGATAGGGCAATCAGAGACCCGATTAGATCATTTTATATTTTGGTTAATATAAGAATTCAGAGAAATTCTATCACATTTGTTCAATTTACGTCGCTCCTATTTCAGATAGCGTACTGGGCTAGGCGGTACCTTAAAGCGCATGGAATGGGGAGTAAAATGCACTATTAAACTTCTATGATAGGGCAATCAGAGACCCGATTAGATCATTTTATATTTTGGTTAATATAAGAATTCAGCGAAATTCTATCACATTTGTTCAATTTACGTCGCTCCTATTTCAGATAGCGTATTGGGCTAAGCGGCATCTCAAAGCGCATGAAATGACGAATGAAATGCACAATTAAGCTTCTACGCTAGAGCGAACACAGACCAGATTAGATCATTTTACGTTATGGTTAATAAAAGAATTCAGCGAAATTCTATCACATTTGATCAATTTACATCGCTCCTATTTCAGATAGCGTATTGGGCTAAGCGGCATCTCAAAGCGCATGAAATGACGAGTCAAATGCACTATTAAACTTCTAGGGTAGGGCAAACAGAGACCCGATTAGATCATTTTATATTATGGTTAATTTAAGAATTCAGCGAAATTCTATCACATTTGTTCAATTTACGTCGCTCCTATGTCAGATAGCGTATTGGGCTAAGCGGCATCTCAAAGCGCATGAAATGGCGTGTGAAATGCACTATTAATCTTCTAGGGTACGGCAATCAGAGACCCCATTAGATCATTTTATATTATGGTTAATTTAAGAATTCAGCGAAATTCTATCACATTTGTTCAATTTACGTCGCTCGTATGTCAGATAGCGTATTGGGCTATGCGGCATCTCAAAGCGCATGAAATGACGAGTGAAATGCACTATTAAACTTCTAGGATAAGGCAAACAGAGACCCGCTTAGATCATTTTATGTTGCGGTTAATATAAGAATTCAGCGTAACTCTGACACATTTGTTCAACTTACGTAGCTCCTATTTCAGATAGCGTACTGGGCAAGGCGGCATCTTAAAGCGCGTGGAATGGCGGGTAAAATGCACTATTAAACTTCTATGATAGGGCAATCAGAGACCCGATTAGATCATTTTATGTTTTGGTTAATATAAGAATTCAGCGAAATTCTATCACATTTGTTCAATTTACGTCGCTCCTATTTCAGATAGCGTATTGGGGTAAGTTGCATCTCAAAGCGCAAGACATGGCGAGTAAAATGCACTACTAAACTTCTAGGGTAGGCAAACAGAGACCCGATTAGATCATTTTATATTGCGGTTAATATAAGAATTCAGCGTAACTCTGTCACATTTGTTCAACTTACGTAGCTCCTATTTCAGATAGCGTCCTGGGCTAGGCGGCATATTAAAGCGCGTGGAATGGCGAGTAAAATGCACTATTAAACTTCTGGGATAAGGCAAACAGAGACCCGATTAGATCATATTATATTACGGTTAATATAAGAATTCAGCGTAATTCTGTCACATTTGTTCAACATACGTAGCTCCTATTTCAGATAGCGTACTGGGCTAGGCGGTATCTCAAAGCGCGTGGAAGGGCGAGTAAAATGCACTACTAAACATCTATGATAGGGCAATCAGAGACCCGATTAGATCATTTTATATTTTGGTTAATATAAGAATTCAGCGAAATTCTCTCACATTTGTTCAATTTACGTCGCTGATATTTCAGATAGCGTATTGGACTAAGCGGCATCTCAAAGCGCAAGAAATGTCGAGTAACATGCACTATTAAACTTCTAGGGTAGTGCAAACAGAGACCCGATAAGATCATTTTATATTATGGTTAATTTAAGAATTCAGCGAAATTCTCTCAGATTTGTTCAATTTACGTCGCTGATATTTCTGATAGCGTATTGGGCTAAGCGGCATCTCAAAGCGCGAGAAATGGCGAGTAAAATGCACTATTAAACTTCTAGGGTAGGGCAAACAGAGACCCGATTAGATCATTTTATATTTTGGTTAATATAAGAATTCAGCGAAATTCTATCACATTTGTTCAATTTACGTCGCTCCTATTTCAGATAGCGTATTGGGCTAAGCGGCATCTCAAAGCGCATGAAATGACGAATAAAATGCCCAGTTAAGCTTCTACGCTAGGGCGAACAGAGACCCGATTAGATCATTTTACGTTATGGTTAATAAAAGAATTCAGCGAAATTCTATCACATTTGATCAATTTACATCGCTCCTATTTCAGATAGCGTATTGGGCTAAGCGGCATCTTAAAGCGCATCAAATGACGAGTAAAATGCACTATTAAACTTCTAGGGTAGGGCAAACAGAGACCCCATTAGATCATTTTATATTATGGTTAATTTAAGAATTCAGCGAAATTCTATCACATTTGTTCAATTTACGTCGCTCCTATTTCAGATAGCGTATTGGGCTGAGCGGCATCTCAAAGCGCATGAAATGGCGAGTAAAATGCACTATTAAACTTCTAGGGTAGGGCAAACAGAGACCCGATTAGATCATTTTATATTATGGTTAATTTAAGAATTCAGCGAAATTCTATCACATTTGTTCAATTTACGTCGCTCCAATTGCAGATAGCGTATTGGGCTAAGCGGCATCTTAAAGCGCGTGGAATGGCGAGTAAAATTCACTATTAAACTTCTATGATAGGGCAATCAGAGACCCGATTAGATCATTTTATATTTTGGTTAATATAAGAATTCAGCGAAATTCTATCACATTTGGTCAATTTACGTCGCTCCTATTGCAGATAGCTTATTGGGCTAAGCGGCATCTCAAAGCGCATGAAATGACAAGTGAAATGCACTATTAAACTTCTAGGGTAGGGCGAACGAAGACCCGATTAGATCATTTTACATTGAGGTTAATATAAGAATTCAGCGAAATTCTATCACATTTGTTCAATTTACGTCGCTCCTATTTCAGATAGCGTATTGGGCTAAGCGGCATCTCAAAGCGCATGAAATAGCGAGTAAAATGCACTATTAAACTTCTAGGATAAGGCAAACAGAGACACGATTAGATCATTTTATATTACGGTAAATATAAGAATTCAGCGTAATTCTGTCACATTTGTTCAACTTACGTAGCTCCTATTTCAGATAGCGTATTGGGCTAGGCGGCAACTTAAAGCGCGTGGAATGGCGAGTAAAATGCACCATTAAACTTCTATGGTAGGGCAATCAGAGAACCGATTAGATCATTTTATATTACGGTAAATATAAGAATTCAGCGTAATTCTGTCACATTTGCTCAACTTACGTAGCTCCTATTTCAGATAGCGTATTGGGCTAAGCAGCATCTCAAAGCGCATGAAATGACGAGTAAAATGCACTATTAAACATCTAGGATAAGGCAAACAGAGACCTGATTAGATCATTTTATATTGCGGTTAATATAAGAATTCAGCGTAACTCTGACACATTTGTTCAACTTACGTAGCTCCTATTTCAGATTGCGTACTGGGCTAGGCGGCATCTTAAAGCGCGTGGAATGGCGGGTAAAATGCACTACTAAACTTCTATGATAGGGCAATCAGAGACCCGATTAGATCATTTTATGTTTTGGTTAATATAAGAATTCAGCGAAATTCTATCACATTTGTTCAATTTACGTCGTTCCTATTTCAGATAGCGTATTGGGCTATGCGGCATCTCAAAGCGCATGAAATGAGGAGTAAAATGCACTGTTAAACTTCTAGGGTAGGGCAAACAGAGACCCGATTAGATCATTTTATATTATGGTTAATATAAGAATTCAGCGTAATTCTATTACATTTGTTCAACTTACGTCGCTCCAATTTCAGATTGCGTACTGGGCTAGGCGGCAACTTAAAGCGCGTGGAAGGGCGAGTAAAATGCACTACTAAACTTCTAGGGTAGGGCAAACAGAGACCCGATTAGATCATTTTATATTACGGTTAATATAAGAATGCAGCGTAATTCTGTCACATTTGCTCAACTTTCGTCGCTCCTATTTCAGATAGCGTACAGGGCTAGGCGGCCTCTTAAAGCGCGTGGAAGGGCGAGTAAAATGCACTACTAAACTTCTAGGGTATGGCAAACAGAGACCCGATTAGATCATTTTATATTATGGTTAATTTAAGAATTCAGCAAAATTCTATCACATTTGATCAATTTACGTCGCTCCTATTTCAGATAGCGTACTGGGCTAGGCGGCATCTTAAAGCGCGTGGAAGGTGAGTAAAATGCACTACTAATCTTCCATGATAGGGCAATCAGAGACCCGATTAGATCATTTTATATTTCGTTTTATATAAGATCTCAGGGAAATTCTATCACATTTGTTCAATTTACGTCGCTCCTATTTCAGATAGCATATTGGGCTAAGCGGCACCTCAAAGCGCATGAAATGGCGAGTGAAATGCAATATTAAACTTCTAGGGTAGGGCAAACAGAGACCCGATTAGATCATTTTATATTACGGTCAATTTAAGAATTCAGCATAATTCTTTCTCATTGCTTCAATTTACGTCGCTCCTATTTCAGATAGCTTATTGGTCTTAGCGGCATCTCGAAGCGCATGAAATGACAAGTGAAATGCACTATTAAACTTCTAGGGTAGGGCAAATAGAGACCCGATTAGATCATTTTATATTATGGTTAATTTAAGAATTCAGCGAAATTCTATCACATTTGTTCAATTTACGTCGCTCCTATTAAAGATAGCGTATTGGGCTAAGCGGCATCTCAAAGCGCATGAAATGGCGAGTATAATGCACTATTAAACTTCTAGGATAAGGCAAACAGAGACCCGATTAGATCATTTTATATTACGGTTAATATAAGAATGCAGCGTAATTCTATCACACTTGTTCAACTTACGTCGCTCCTATTTCAGATAGCGTACTGGGCTACGCGGCATCTTAAAGCATGTGGAATGGCGAGTAAAATGCACTACTAAACTTCTATGATACGGCAATCAGAGTCCCGATTAGATAATTTTATATTTCGGTTAATATAAGAATTCAGCGAAATTCTATTACATTTGTTCAATTTACGTCGCTCCTATTAAAGATAGCGTATTGGGCTAAGCGGCATCTGAAAGCGCATGAAATGGCGAGTAAAATGCACTATTAAACCTCTAGGGTAGGGCAAACAGAGACACGATTAGATCATTTCATATTTTGGTTAATATAAGGATTCTGCGAAATTCTATCACATTTGTTCAATTTACGTCGTTCCTATTTCAGATAGCGTACTGGGCTAGGCTGCATCATAAAGCGCGTGGAATGGCGAGTAAAATGCACTATTATACTTCAAGGGTAGGGCAAACAGAGACCCGATTAGATCATTTTATATTATGGTTAATTTAAGAATTCAGAAAAATTCTATCACATTTGTTCAATTTACGTCGTTCCTATTTCAGATAGCGTATTGGGCTATTCGGCATCTCAAAGCGCATGAAATGACGAGTAAAATGCACTATTAAACTTCTAGGGTAGGGCAAACAGAGACCCGATTAGATCATTTTATATAATGGTTAATTTAAGAATTCAGCAAAATTCTATCACATTTTTTCAATTTACGTCGTTCCTATTTCAGCTAGCGTACTGGGCTTGGCGGCATCTTAAAACGCGAGGAATGGCGAGTAAAATGCACTGTTAAACTTCTATGATTGGGCAATCAGAGACCCGATTAGATCATTTTATATTTTGGTTAATATAAGAATTCACCGAAATTCTATCACATTTGTTCAATTTACGTCGCTCCTATTTCAGACAGCGAATTGGGCTAAGCGGAATCTCAAAGCGCATGGAATGTCGAATAAAATGCACTATTATACTTCTAGGCTAGGGCAATCAGAGACCCGATTAGATCATTTTATATTTTGTTTAATATAAGATTTCAGGGAAATTCTATCACATTTGTTCAATTTACGTCGCTCCTATTTCAGATAGCGTACTGGGCTAGGCGGCATCTTAAAGCGCGTGGAAAGGCGAGTAAAATGCGCAATTAAACTTCTATGATATGGCAGTCAGAGACCCGATTAGATCATTTTATATTACGGTTAATATAAGAATTCAGCGTAATTCTATCACATTTGTTCAACTTACGTCGCTCCTATTTCAGATAGCGTACTGGGCTAGGCGGCATCTTAAAGCGCGTGGAATGGCGAGTAAAATGCACTACTAAACTACTATGATAGGGCAATCAGAGAACCGATTAGGTCATTTTATATTTTGGTTAATATAAGAATTCAGGGAAATTCTATCACATTTGTTCAATTTACGTCGCTACTATTTCAGATAGCGTATTGGGCTAAGCGGAATCTCAAAGCGCATGGAATGTCGAATAAAATGCACTATCAAACTTCTAGGCTAGGGCGAACAGAGAGCTGATTAAATCATTTTACATTATGGTTAATAAAAGATTTCAGCGAAATTCTATCACATTTGTACAATTTACGTCGCTCCTATTTCAGATAGCGTATTGAGATAAGCGGCATCTCAAAGCGCATGAAATGGCGAGTAAAATGCACTATTGAACTTCGATGATAGGGCAATCAGAGACCTGATTAGATCATTTTATATTTTGGTTAATATAAGAATTCAGCGAAATTCTATTACATTTGTTCAACTTACGTCGCTACTATTTCAGATAGCGTATTGGGCTAAGCGGCAACTTAAAGCGCGTGGAAGGGCGAGTAAAATGCACTACTAAACTTCTAGGGTAGGGCAAACAGAGACCCGATTAGATCATTTTATATTACGGTTAATATAAGAATGCAGCGTAATTCTGTCACATTTGCTCAACTTTCTTCGCTCCTATTTCAGATAGCGTACAGGGCTAGGCGGCATCTTAAAGCGCGTGGAAGGGCAAGTAAAATGCACTACTAAACTTCTAGGGTAGGGCAAACAGAGACCCGATTAGATGATTTTATATTATGGTTAATTTAAGAATTCAGCAAAATTCTATCACATTTGTTCAATTTACGTCGCTCCTATTTCAGACAGCGAATTGGGCTAAGCGGAATCTCAAAGCGCATGGAATGTCGAATAAAATGCACTATTATACTTCTAGGCTAGGGCAATCAGAGACCCGATTAGATCATTTTATATTTTGTTTAATATAAGATTTCAGGGAAATTCTATCACATTTGTTCAATTTACGTCGCTCCTATTTCAGATAGCGTATTGGGCTAAGCGGCATCTCAAAGCGCAAGAAATGGCGAGTAAAATGCACTATTAAACTTGTAGGGTAGGGCAAACAGAGACCCGATTAGATCATTTTATATTTTGGTTAATATAAGAATTGAGCGAAATTCTGTCACATTTGTTCAATTTACGTCGCTCCTATTAACGATAGCGTATTGGGCTAAGCGGCATCTGGAAGCGCATGAAATGGCGAGTAAAATGCACTATTAAACTTCTAGGGTAGGGCAAACAGAGACCCGATTAGATCATTTCATATTATGATTAATTTAAGAAGTCAGCAAAATTCTATCACATTTGTTCAATTTACGTCGTTCCTATTTCAGATAGCGTACTGGGCTAGGCGGCATCTTAAAGCGCGTGGAAAGGCGAGTAAAATGCACTATTAAACTTCTATGATAGGGCAATCAGAGACCCGATTAGATCATTTTATATTACTGTTAATATAAGAATTCAGCGTAATTCTATCACATTTGTTCAACTTTCGTCGCTCCTATTTCAGATAGCGCACTGGGCTAGGCGGTATCTTAAAGCGCGTGGAATGGCGAGTAAAATGCACTATTAAACTTCTATGATAGGGCAATCAGAGACCCGATTAGATCATTTTATATTTTGTTTAATATAAGATTTCAGGGAAATTCTATCACATTTGTTCAATTTACGTCGCCCCTATTTCAGATAGCGTATTGGGCTAGGCGGCATCTTAAAGCGCGTGGAATGGCGAGTAAAATTCACTATTAAGCTTCTATGATAGGGCAATCAGGGACCCGATCAGATCATTTTATATTTTGGTTAATATAAGAATTCAAGGAAATTCTATCACATTTGTTCAATTTGCGTCGCTCCTATTTCAGACAGCGTATTCGGCTAAGCGGCATCACAAAGCGCATGAAATGATGAGTGAAATGCACTATTAAACTTCTATGATAGGGCAATCAGAGACCCGATTAGATCATTTTATGTTTTGGTTAATTTAATAATTCAGCGAAATTCTAACACATTTGTTCAATTTGCGTCGCTCCTATTTCAGATAGCGTACTGGGCTAGGCGGCATCTTAAAGCGCGTGGAATGGCGAGTAAAATGCACTATTAAACTTCAAGGGTAGGGCAAAAAGAGACCCGATTAGATCATTTTATATTATGGTTAATTTAAGAATTCAGAAAAATTCTATCACATTTGTTCAATTTACGTCATTCCTATTTCAGATAGCGTATTGGGCTATGCGGCATCTCAAAGCGCATGAAATGACGAGTAAAATGCACTGATAAACTTCTAGGGTAGGGCAAACAGAGACCCGATTAGATCATTTTATATTACGGTTAGTATAAGAATTCAGCGTAATTCTATCACATTTGTTCATCTTACGTCGCTCCTATTTCAGATAGCGTACTGGGCTAGGCGGTATCTCAAAGCGCGTGGAAGGGCGAGTAAAATGCACTACTAAACTTCTATGATAGGGCAATCAGAGACCAGATTAGATCATTTTATATTTTGATTAATATAAGAATTCAGCGAAATTCTCTCACATTTGTTTAATTTACGTCGCTGATATTTCAGATAGCGTATTGGACTAAGCGGCATCTCAAAGCGCAAGAAATGTCGAGTAAAATGCACTATTAAACTTCTAGGGTAGTGCAAACAGAGACCAGAAAAGATCATTTTATATTATGGTTAATTTAAGAATTCAGCGAAATTCTCTCACATTTGTTCAATTTACGTCGCTGATATTTCAGATAGCGTATTGGGCTAAGCGGCATCTCAAAGCGCGAGAAATGGCGAGTAAAATGCACTATTAAACTTCTAGGGTAGGGCAAACAGAGACCCGATTAGATCATTTTATATTTTGGTTAATATAAGAATACAGCGAAATTCTATCACATTTGTTCAATTTACGTCGCTCCTATTTCAGATAGCGTATTGGGCTAAGCGGCATCTCGAAGCGCATGAAATGACGAATAAAATGCACAATTAAGCTTCTACGCTAGGGCGAACAGAGACCCGATTAGATCATTTTACGTTATGGTTAATAAAAGAATTCAGCGAAATTCTATCACATTTGATCAATTTACGTCGCTCCTATTTCAGATAGCGTATTGTGCTAAGCGGCATCTCAAAGCGCATGAAATAACGAGTAAAATGCACTATTAAACTTCTAGGGTAGGGCAAACAGAGACCCCATTAGATCATTTTATATTATGGTTAATTTAAGAATTCAGCGAAATTCTCTCACATTTGTTCAATTTACGTCGCTGATATTTCAGATAGCGTATTGTGCTAAGCGGCATCTCAAAGCGCGAGAAATGGCGAGTAAAATGCACTGTTAAACTTCTAGGGTAGGGCAAACAGAGACCCGATTAGATCATTTTATATTATGGTTAATTTAAGAATTCAGCGAAATTCTATCACATTTGTTCAATTTACGTCGCTCCTATTGCAGATAGCGTATTGGGCTAAGCGGCATCTTAAACCGCGTGGAATGGCGAGTAAAATTCACTATTAAACTTCTATGATAGGGCAATCAGAGACCCGATTAGATCATTTTATATTTTGGTTAATATAAGAATTCAGCGAAATTCTATCACATTTGGTCAATTTACGTCGCTCCTATTTCAGATAGCTTATTGGGCTAAGCGGCATCTCAAAGCGCATGAAATGACGAGTGAAATGCACTATTAAACTTCTAGGGTAGGGCGAACAAAGACCCGATTAGATCATTTTATATTATGGTTAATTTAAGAATTCAGCGAAATTCTATCACATTTGTTCAATTTACGTCGCTCCTATTTCAGATAGCGTATTGGGCTAAGCGGCATCTCAAAGCGCATGCAATGACGAGTGAAATGCACTAGTAAACTTCTAGGCTAGGGCGAACAGAGACCCGATTAGATCATTTTACATTATGGTTAATAAAAGAATTCAGCGAAATTCTATCACATTTGTTCCTCTTACGTCGCTCGTATTTCAGATAGCGTATTGTGCTACGCGGCACCTCAAAGCGCATGAAATGGCGAGTAAAATGCACTATTAAACTTCTAGGGTAGTGCAAACAGAGACCAGATATGATCATTTTATATTATGGTTAATTTAAGAATTCAGCGAAATTCTCTCACATTTGTTCAATTTACGTCGCTGATATTTCAGATAGCGTATTGGGCTAAGCGGCACCTCAAAGCGCGAGAAATGGCGAGTAAAATGCACTATTAAACTTCTAGGGTAGGGCAAACAGAGACCCGATTAGATCATTTTATATTTTGGTTAATATAAGGATTCAGCGAAATTCAATCACATTTGTTCAATTTACGTCGCTCATATTTCAGATAGCGTATTGGGCTAAGCGGCATCTCAAAGCGCATGAAATGACGAATAAAATGCACAATTAAGCTTCTACGCTAGGGCGAACAGAGACCCGATTAGATCATTTTACGTTATGGTTAATAAAAGAATTCAGCGAAATTCTATCACATTTGATCAATTTACGTCGCTCCTATTTCAGATAGCGTATTGTGCTAAGCGGCATCTCAAAGCGCATGAAATAACGAGTAAAATGCACTATTAAACTTCTAGGGTAGGGCAATCAGAGACTCGATTAGATCATTTTATATTTTGGTTAATATAAGAATTCAGCGAAATTCTATCACATTTGTTCAATTTACGTCGCTCATATTTCAGATAGCGTATTGGGCTAAGCGGCATCTCAAAGCGCATGAAATGACGAATAAAATGCACAATTAAGCTTCTACGCTAGGGCGAACAGAGACCCGATTAGATCATTTTACGTTATGGTTAATAAAAGAATTCAGCGAAATTCTATCACATTTGATCAATTTACGTCGCTCCTATTTCAGATAGCGTATTGTGCTAAGCGGCATCTCAAAGCGCATGAAATAACGAGTAAAATGCACTATTAAACTTCTAGGGTAGGGCAAACAGAGACCCCATTAGATCATTTTATATTATGGTTAATTTAAGAATTCAGCGAAATTCTATCACATTTGTTCAATTTACGTCGCTCCTATTTCAGATAGCGTATTGGGCTAAGCGGCATCTCAAAGCGCATGAAATGGCGAGTAAAATGCACTGTTAAACTTCTAGGGTAGGGCAAACAGAGACCCGATTAGATCATTTTATATTATGGTTAATTTAAGAATTCAGCGAAATTCTATCACATTTGTTCAATTTACGTCGCTCCTATTGCAGATAGCGTATTGGGCTAAGCGGCCTCTTAAAGCGCGTGGAATGGCGAGTAAAATTCACTATTAAACTTCTATGATAGGGCAATCAGAGACCCGATTAGATCATTTTATATTTTGGTTAATATAAGAATTCAGCGAAATTCTATCACATTTGGTCAATTTACGTCGCTCCTATTTCAGATAGCTTATTGGGCTAAGAGGCATCTCAAAGCGCATGAAATGATGAGTGAAATGCACTATTAAACTTCTAGGGTAGGGCGAACAAAGACCCGATTAGATCATTTTACATTGAGGTTAATATAAGAATTCAGCGAAATTCTATCATATTTGTTCAATTTACGTCGCTCCTATTTCAGATAGCGTATTGGGCTAAGCGGCATCTCAAAGCGCATGGATTGACGAGTGAAATGCTCTATTAAACTTCTGGGGTAGGGCGTACAGAAACCCGAATAGATCATTTTATATTTTGGTTAATATAAGAATTCAGCGAAATTCTCTCACATTTGTTCAATTTACGTCGTTGATATTTCAGATAGTGTATTGGACTAAGCGGCATCTCAAAGCGCAAGAAATGTCGAGTAAAATGCACTATTAAACTTCTAGGGTAGTGCAAACAGAGACCAGATATGATCATTTTATATTATGGTTAATTTAAGAATTCAGCGAAATTCTCTCACATTTGTTCAATTTACGTCGCTGATATTTCAGATAGCGTATTGGGCTAAGCGGCATCTCAAAGCGCGAGAAATGGCGAGTAAAATGCACTATTAAACTTCTATGATAGGGCAATCAGAGACCCGATTAGATCATTTTATATTTTGGTTAATATAAGAATTCAGCGAAATTCTATCACATTTGGTCAATTTACGTCGCTCCTATTTCAGATAGCTTATTGGGCTAAGAGGCATCTCAAAGCGCATGAAATGGCGAGTAAAATGCACTATTAAACTTCTATGATAGGGCAATCAGAGACCCGATTAGACCATTTTATATTTTGGTTAATATAAGAATTCAGCGAAATTCTATCACATTTGGTCAATTTACGTCGCTCCTATTTCAGATAGCTTATTGGGCTAAGAGGCATCTCAAAGCGCATGAAATGACGAGTGAAATGCACTATTAAACTTCTAGGGTAGGGCGAACAAAGACCCGATTAGATCATTTTACATTGAGGTTAATATAAGAATTCAGCGAAATTCTATCATATTTGTTCAATTTACGTCGCTCCTATTTCAGATAGCGTATTGGGCTAAGCGGCATCTCAAAGTGCATGAAATAGCGAGTGAAATGCACTATTAATCTTCTAGGGTAAGGCAAAGAGAGTCCCGATTATATCATTTTATATTACGGTTAATATAAGAATTCAGCAACATTCTGTCACATTTGTTCAATTTACGTTGCTCCTATTTCAGATAGCGTACTGGGCTGGTCGGCATCTTAAAGCGCGTGGAATGACGAGTGAAATGCACTATTAAACTTCTAGGGTAGGGCAAACAGAGACCCGATTAGATCATTTTATATTACCGTTAATTTAAGAATTCAGCAAAATTCTATCACATTTGTTCAATTTACGTCGCTCCTATTTCAGATAGCGTACTGGGCTAGGCGGCATCTTAAAGCGCGTGGAATGGCGAGTAAAATGCACTATTAAACTTCTATGATAGGGCAATCAGGGACCCGATCAGATCATTTTATATTTTGGTTAATATAAGAATTCAAGGAAATTCTATCACATTTGTTCAATTTGCGTCGCTCCTATTTCAGACAGCGTATGCGGCTAAGCGGCATCACAAAGCGCATGAAATGATGAGTGAAATGCACTATTAAACTTCTATGATAGGGCAATCAGAGATCCGATTAGATCATTTTATATTTTGGTTAATTTAATAATTCAGCAAAATTCTATCACATCTGTTCAATTTACGTCGTTCCTATTTCAGATAGCGTACTGGGCTAGGCGGCATCTTCAAGGGCGTGGAAGGGCGAGTAAAATGCACGACTAAACATCTATGATAGGGCAATCAGAGACCCGATTAGATCATTTTATATTTTGTTTAATATAAGATTTCAGGGAAATTCTATCACATTTGTTCAATTTACGTCGCTCCTATTTCAGATAGCGTATTGGGCTAAGCGGCATCTCAAAGCGCATGAAATGACGAATAAAATGCACAATTAAGCTTCTACGCTAGGGCGAACAGAGACCCGATTAGATCATTTTACGTTATGGTTAATAAAAGAATTCAGCGAAATTCTATCACATTTGATCAATTTACGTCGCTCCTATTTCAGATAGCGTATTGTGCTAAGCGGCATCTCAAAGCGCATGAAATAACGAGTAAAATGCAGTATTAAACTTCTAGGGTAGGGCAAACAGAGACCCCATTAGATCATTTTATATTATGGTTAATTTAAGAATTCAGCGAAATTCTATCACATTTGTTCAATTTACGTCGCTCCTATTTCAGATAGCGTATTGGGCTAAGCGGCATCTCAAAGCGCATGAAATGATGAGTGAAATGCGCTATTAAACTTCTATGATAGGGCAATCAGAGACCCGATTAGATCATTTTATATTTTGGTTAATTTAATAATTCAGCAAAATTCTATCACATTTGTTCAATTTACGTCGTTCCTATTTCAGATAGCGTACTGGGCTAGGCGGCATCTTCAAGGGCGTGGAAGGGCGAGTAAAATGCACGACTAAACATCTATGATAGGGCAATCAGAGACCCGATTAGATCATTTTATATTTTGTTTAATATAAGATTTCAGGGATATTCTATCACATTTGTTCAATTTACGTCGCTCCTATTTCAGATAGCGTATTGGGCTAAGCGGCATCTCAAAGCGCATGGAACGTCCAATAGAATGCACTATTAATCTTCTAGGCTAGGGCAAACAGAGACCCGATTAGATCATTTTACATTAAGGTTAATATAAGAATTCAGGGAAATTCTATCACATTTGTTCAATTTACGTCGCCCCTATTTCAGATAGCGTATTGGGCTAAGCGGCATCTCAAAGCGCATGAAATGGCGAGCAAAATGCACTATTAAACTTCTAGGGTAGGGCAAACAGAAACCCGACTAGATCATTTTATATTATGGTTAATTTAAGAATTCAGCGAAATACTATCACATTCGTTCAATTTACGTCGCTCCTATTTCAGATAGCGTATTGGTAAAAGCGGCATCTCAAAGCGCATGAAATGACGAGTAAAATGCACTATTAAACTTCTAGGGTAGGACAAGCAGTGAGCCGATTAGATCATTTTATATTATGGTTAATTTAAGAATTCAGCAAAATTCTATCACTTTTGTTCAATTTACGTCGTTCCTATTTCAGATAGCGTACTGGGCTAGACGGCACCTTAAAGCGCGTGGAATGGCGAGTAAAATGCACTATTAAGCTTCTATGATAGGGCAATAAGAGACCCGATTAGATCATTTTATATTTTGGTTAATATAAGAATTCAGCGAAATTCCATCACATTTATTCAATTTACGTCGCTCCTATTTCAGATAGCTTATTGAGCTAAGCGGCATCTCAATGCGCATGAAATGAGGAGTGAAATGCACTATTAAACTTCTAGGGTAGGGCGAACAGAGACCCGATTAGATCATTTTACATTAAGGTTAATATAAGAATTCAGGGAAATTCTAACACATTTGTTCAATTTACGTCTCTCCTATTTCAGATAGCATATTGGGCTAGGCGGCATCTCAAAGCGCATGAAATGGCGAGTAAGATGTACTATTAAACTTCTAGGATAAGGCAAACAGAGAACCGATTAGATCATTTTATATTACGGATAATTTAAGAATTCAGCAAAATTCTATCACATTTGTTCAATTTACGTCGCTCCTATTTCTGATAGCGTACTGGGCTAGGCGGCATCTTAAAGCGCGTGGAATCGCGAGTAAAATGCACTATTAAACTTCTAGGGTAGGGCAAACAGAGACCCGATTAGATCATTTTATGTTATAGTTAATTTCAGAATTCAGCGAAATTCTATCACATTTGTTCAATTTACGTCGCTCCTATTTCAGATAGCGTATTGGGCTAAGCGGCATCTCGAAGCGCATGAAATGGCGAGTAAAATGCACTATTATACTTCTAGGCTAGGGCGAACAGAGACCCGATTAGATCATTTTATATTACGGATAATATAAGAATTCAGGGAAATTCTATCACATTTGTTCAACTTACGCCGCACCTGCTTGAGATAGCGTACTGGGCTAGGCGGCATCTTAAAGCGCGTGGAATGACGAGTGAAATGCACTATTAAACTTCTAGGGTAGGGCAAACAGAGACCCGATTAGATCATTTTATATTACCGTTAATTTAAGAATTCAGCAAAATTCTATCACATTTGTTCAATTTACGTCGCTCCTATTTCAGATAGCGTACTGGGCTAGGCGGCATCTTAAAGCGCGTGGAAGGGCGAGTAAAATGCACGACTAAACATCTATGATAGGGCAATCAGAGACCCGATTAGATCATTTTATATTTTGTTTAATATAAGATTTCAGGGAAATTCTATCACATTTGTCCAATTTACGTCGCTCCTATTTCAGATAGCGTATTGGGCTAAGCGGCATCTCAAAGCGCATGGAACGTCCAATAGAATGCACTATTAATCTTCTAGGCTAGGGCAAACGGAGACCCGATTAGATCATTTTACATTAAGGTTAATATAAGAATTCAGGGAAATTCTATCACATTTGTTCAATTTACGTCGCCCCTATTTCAGATAGCGTATTGGGCTAGGCGGCATCTTAAAGCGCGTGGAATGGCGAGTAAAATGCACTATTAAACTTCTATGATAGGGCAATCAGGGACCCGATCAGATCATTTTATATTTTGGTTAATATAAGAATTCAAGGAAATTCTATCACATTTGTTCAATTTGCGTCGCTCCTATTTCAGACAGCGTATTCGGCTAAGCGGCATCACAAAGCGCATGAAATGATGAGTGAAATGCACTATTAAACTTCTATGATAGGGCAATCAGAGACCCGATTAGATCATTTTATATTTTGGTTAATTTAATAATTCAGCAAAATTCTATCACATTTGTTCAATTTACGTCGTTCCTATTTCAGATAGCGTACTGGGCTAGGCGGCATCTTCAAGGGCGTGGAAGGGCGAGTAAAATGCACGACTAAACATCTATGATAGGGCAATCAGAGACCCGATTAGATCATTTTATATTTTGTTTAATATAAGATTTCAGGGAAATTCTATCACATTTGTTCAATTTACGTCGCTCCTATTTCAGATAGCGTATTGGGCTAGGCGGCATCTCAAGGCGCATGAAATGACGAGTGAAATGCAACATTAAACTTCTAGGGTAGGGCAAACAGAGACCCGATTAGATCATTTTATATTATGGTTAATAAAAGAATTCAGCGAAATTCTATCACATTTGTTCAACTTACGTCGCTCCTATTTCAGATAGCGTATTGGGCTAAGCGGCATCTCAAAGCGCATGAAATGGCGAGCAAAATGCACTATTAAACTTCTAGGGTAGGGCAAACAGAGACCCGATTAGATCATTTTGTATTACCGCTAATTTATGAATTCAGCAAAATTCTATCACATTTGTTCAATTTACGTCGCTCCTATTTCAGATAGCGTATTGGGCTAGGCGGCATCTCAAGGCGCATGAAATGACGAGTGAAATGCAACATTAAACTTCTAGGGTAGGGCAAACAGAGACCCGATTAAATCATTTTATATTATGGTTAATAAAAGAATTCAGCGAAATTCTATCACATTTGTTCAACTTACGTCGCTCCTATTTCAGATAGTGTATTGGGCTAAGCGGCATCTCAAAGCGCATGAAATGGCGAGTAAAATGCACTATTAAACTCCTAGGGTAGGGCAAACAAAGACCCGATTAGATCATTTTACATTAAGGTTAATATAAGAATTCAGGGCAATTCTAACACATTTGTTCAATTTACGTCTCTCCTATTTCAGATAGCGTGTTGGGCTAGGCGGCATCTAAAAGCGCATGAAATGGCGAGTAAGATGTACTATTAAACTTCTAGGATAAGGCAAACAGAGAACCGATTAGATCATTTTATATTACGGATAATATAAGAATTCAGCGTAATTCTATCACATTTGTTCAACTTACGCCGCACCTGCTTGAGATAGCGTACTGGGCTAGGCGGCATCTTAAAGCGCGTGGAAGGGCGAGTAAAATGCACTATTAAACTTCTAGGGTAGGGCAAACAGAGACCCGATTAGATCATTTTATATTATGGATAATTTCAGAATTCAGCGAAATTCTATCACATTTGTTCAATTTACGTCGCTCCTATTTCAGATAGCGTATTGGGCTAAGCGGCATCTCAAAGCGCATGAAATGGCGAGTAAAATGCACTATTATACTTCTACGCTAGGGCGAACAGAGACCCGATTAGATCATTTTATATTACGGATAATATAAGAATTCAGGGAAATTCTATCACATTTGTTCAACTTACGCCGCACCTGCTTGAGATAGCGTACTGGGCTAGGCGGCATCTTAAAGCGCGTGGAAGGGCGAGTAAAATGCACTATTAAACTTCTAGGCTAGGGCGAACAGAGACCCGATTAGATCATTGTATATTATGGTTAATTTAAGAATTCAACGAAATTCTACCACATTTGTTCAATTTACGTCGCTCCTATTTCAGATAGCATATTGGGCTAAGCGGCATCTCAAAGCGCATGAAATTACGAGTGAAATGCACTATTACACTTCTAGGGTAGGGCGAACAGAGACCCGATTAGATCATTTTATATTTTGGTTAATATAAGGATTCAGCGAAATTCTATCACATTTGTTCAATTTACGTCGCTCCTATTTCAGATAGCGTACTGGGCTAGGCGTCAGCTTAAAGCACGTGGAATGGCGAGTACAACCCACTATTAAACTTCTATGATAGGGCAATCAGAAACCCGATTAGATCATTTTATATTTTGTTTAATATAAGATTTCAGGGAAATTCTATCACATTTGTTCAATTTACGTCGCTCCTATTTCAGATAGCGTATTGGGCTAAGCGGCATCTCAAAGCGCATGGAACGTCCAATAGAATGCACTATTAATCTTCTAGGCTAGGGCAAACAGAGACCCGATTAGATCATTTTACATTAAGGTTAATATAAGAATTCAGGGAAATTCTAACACATTTGTTCAATTTACGTCTCTCCTATTTCAGATAGCGTGTTGGGCTAGGCGGCATCTCAAAGCGCATGAAATGGCGAGTAAGATGTACTATTAAACTTCCATGATAGGGCAATCAGGGACCCGATCAGATCATTTTATATTTTGGTTAATATAAGAATTCAAGGAAATTCTATCACATTTGTTCAATTTACGTCGCTCCTATTTCAGACAGCGTATTCGGCTAAGCGGCATCTCAAAGCGCATGAAATGATGAGTGAAATGCGCTATTAAACTTCTATGATAGGGAAATCAGAGACCCGATTAGATCATTTTATATTTTGGTTAATTTAATAATTCAGCAAAATTCTATCACATTTGTTCAATTTACGTCGTTCCTATTTCAGATAGCGTACTGGGCTAGGCGGCATCTTCAAGGGCGTGGAAGGGCGAGTAAAATGCACGACTAAACATCTATGATAGGGCAATCAGAGACCCGATTAGATCATTTTATATTTTGTTTAATATAAGATTTCAGGGATATTCTATCACATTTGTTCAATTTACGTCGCTCCTATTTCAGATAGCGTATTGGGCTAAGCGGCATCTCAAAGCGCATGGAACGTCCAATAGAATGCACTATTAATGTTCTAGGCTAGGGCAAACAGAGACCCGATTAGATCATTTTACATTAAGGTTAATATAAGAATTCAGGGAAATTCTATCACATTTGTTCAATTTACGTCGCCCCTATTTCAGATAGCGTATTGGGCTAAGCGGCATCTCAAAGCGCATGAAATGGCGAGCAAAATGCACTATTAAACTTCTAGGGTAGGGCAAACAGAAACCCGACTAGATCATTTTATATTATGGTTAATTTAAGAATTCAGCGAAATACTATCACATTCGTTCAATTTACGTCGCTCCTATTTCAGATAGCGTATTGGTAAAAGCGGCATCTCAAAGCGCATGAAATGACGAGTAAAATGCACTATTAAACTTCTAGGGTAGGACAAGCAGTGAGCCGATTAGATCATTTTATATTATGGTTAATTTAAGAATTCAGCAAAATTCTATCACTTTTGTTCAATTTACGTCGTTCCTATTTCAGATAGCGTACTGGGCTAGACGGCACCTTAAAGCGCGTGGAATGGCGAGTAAAATGCACTATTAAGCTTCTATGATAGGGCAATAAGAGACCCGATTAGATCATTTTATATTTTGGTTAATATAAGAATTCAGCGAAATTCCATCACATTTATTCAATTTACGTCGCTCCTATTTCAGATAGCTTATTGAGCTAAGCGGCATCTCAATGCGCATGAAATGAGGAGTGAAATGCACTATTAAACTTCTAGGGTAGGGCGAACAGAGACCCGATTAGATCATTTTACATTAAGGTTAATATAAGAATTCAGGGAAATTCTAACACATTTGTTCAATTTACGTCTCTCCTATTTCAGATAGCATATTGGGCTAGGCGGCATCTCAAAGCGCATGAAATGGCGAGTAAGATGTACTATTAAACTTCTAGGATAAGGCAAACAGAGAACCGATTAGATCATTTTATATTACGGATAATTTAAGAATTCAGCAAAATTCTATCACATTTGTTCAATTTACGTCGCTCCTATTTCTGATAGCGTACTGGGCTAGGCGGCATCTTAAAGCGCGTGGAATCGCGAGTAAAATGCACTATTAAACTTCTAGGGTAGGGCAAACAGAGACCCGATTAGATCATTTTATATTATGGTTAATTTAAGAATTCAGCGAAATACTATCACATTCGTTCAATTTACGCCGCTCCTATTTCAGATAGCGTATTGGTAAAAGCGGCATCTCAAAGCGCATGAAATGACGAGTAAAATGCACTATTAAACTTCTAGGGTAGGGCAAACAGAGACCCGATTAGATCATTTTATATTATAGTTAATTTCAGAATTCAGCGAAATTCTATCACATTTGTTCAATTTACGTCGCTCCTATTTCAGATAGCGTATTGGGCTAAGCGGCATCTCAAAGCGCATGAAATGGCGAGTAAAATGCACTATTATACTTCTAGGCTAGGGCGAACAGAGACCCGATTAGATCATTTTATATTACGGATAATATAAGAATTCAGGGAAATTCTATCACATTTGTTCAACTTACGCCGCACCTGCTTGAGATAGCGTACTGGGCTAGGCGGCATCTTAAACCGCGTGGAAGGGCGAGTAAAATGCACTATTAAACTTCTACGGTAGGGCAACCAGAGACCCGATTAGATCATTTTACATTAAGGTTAATATAAGAATTCAGCAAAATTCTATCACATTTGTTCAATTTACGTCGCTCATATTTCAGATAGCGTATTGTGCTAAGCGGCATCTCAAAGCGCATGAAATGGCGAGTAAAATGCACTCCTAAACTTCTATGATAGGGCAATCAGAGACCCGATTAGATCATTTTATATTTTGTTTAATATAAGATTTCAGGGAAATTCTATCACATTTGTTCAATTTACGTCGCTCCTATTTCAGATAGCGTATTGGGCTAAGCGGCATCTCAAAGCGCAGGGAATGTCGAATAAAATGCACTATTAATCTTCTAGGCTAGGGCAAACAGAGACCCGATTAGATCATTTTATATTATGGTTAATTTAAGAATTCAACGAAATTCTATCACACTTGTTCAATTTACGTCGCTCCTATTTCAGATAGCGTATTGGGCTAAGCGGCATCTCAAAGCGCATGAATGGCGTGTAAAATGCACTATTAAACTTCTAGGGTAGGCAAACAGGGACCCGATACATCATTTATATTACGGTTAATATAAGAATTCAGCGTAATTCTATCACATTTGTTCAATTTACGTCGCCCATATTTCAGATAGCGTACTGGGCGTAGCGGCATCTTAAAGCGCATGAAATGGCGAGTAAGATGTACTATTAAACTTCTGGGATAAGGCAAACAGAGAACCGATTGGATCATTTTATATTACGGATAATATAAGAATTCAGCGTAATTCTATCACATTTGTTCAACTTACGCAGCACCTGCTTGAGATAGCGTACTGGACTAGGCGGCAACTTAAAGCGCGTGGAATGGCGAGTAAAATGCAGTACTAAACTTCTATGATAGGGCAATCGGAGTCCCGATTAGATCATTTTATATTTTGTTGAATATAAGATTTCAGGGAAATTCTATCACATTTGTTGAATTTACGTCGCTGCTATTTCAGATAGCGTATTGGGCTAAGCGGCATCTCACAGCGCATTAAATGGCGAGCAAAATGCACTGTTAAACTTCTAGGGTATGGCAAACAGAGACCCGATTAGATCATTTTATATTATGGTTAATTTAAGAATTCAACGAAATTCTATCACACTTGTTCAATTTACGTCGCTCCTATTTCAGATAGCGTATTGGGCTAAGCGGCATCTCAAAGCGCATGAAATGGCGAGTAAAATGCACTTTTAAACTTCTAGGGTAAGGCAAACAGAGACCCGATTAGATCATATTACATTATGGTTAATAAAAGAATTCAGTGAAATTCTATCACATTTGTTAAATTTACGTCGCTCCTATTTCAGATAGCGCAGTGTGCTAAGCGGCATCTCAAAGCGCATGAAATGTCGAATAAAATGCACTACTAAACTTCTAGGCCAGGACGAACAGAGACCCGATTAGATCATTTTACATTGTGGTTAATAAAAGAATTCAGCGAAATTCTATCACATTTGTTCAATTTACGTCGCTCCTGTTTCAGATAGCGTATTGGGCTAAGCGGCATCTCAAAGCGCATGAAATGGCGAGCAAACTGCACTGTTAAACTTCTAGGGTATGGCAAACAGAGACCCGATTAGATCATTTTATATTATGGTTAATTTAAGAAATCAACGAAATTCTATCAGATTTGTTCAATTTACGTCGCTCATATTTCAGATAGCGTATTGGGCTAAGCGGAATCTCAAAGCGCATGAAATGACGAGTAAAATACACTATTAAACCTCTAGGGTAATGCAAAGAGAGACCCGATTAGATCATTTTATATTACGGTTAATATAAGAATTAAGCGTAATTCTATCACATTTGTTCAATTTACGTCACTCCGCTTTCAGATAGCCTACTGTGCTAGCCGGCATCTTAAAGCGCGTGGAATAGCGAGTAAAATGCACTATTAAACTTCTACGGTAGGGCAACCAGAGACCCGATTAGATCATTTTACATTAAGGTTAATATAAGAATTCAGCAAAATTCTATCACATTTGTTCAATTTACGTCGCTCATATTTCAGATAGCGTATTGTGCTAAGCGGCATCTCAAAGCGCATGAAATGGCGAGTAAAATGCACTCCTAAACTTCTATGATAGGGCAATCAGAGACCCGATTAGATCATTTTATATTTTGTTTAATATAAGATTTCAGGGAAATTCTATCACACTTGTTCAATTTACGTCGCTCCTATTACAGATAGCGTATTGGGCTAAGCGGCATCTCAAAGCGCATGAAATGGCGTGTAAAATGCACTATTAAACTTCTAGGGTAAGGCAAACAGGGACCCGATTACATCATTTTATATTACGGTTAATATAAGAATTCAGCGTAATTCTATCACATTTGTTCAATTTACGTCGCTCATATTTCAGATAGCGTACTGGGCGAAGCGGCATCTTAAAGCGCATGAAATGATGAGTGAAATGCACTATTAAACTTCTATGATAGGGCAATCAGAGAACCGATTAGATCATTTTATAATTTGGTTGATATATGAATTCAGCGAAATTCTATCACATTTATTCAATTTACGTCGCTCCTATTTCAGATAGCGTACTGGGCTAGGCGGCATCTTAAAGCGCGTGGAATGGCGAGTGAAATGCACTATTTAGCTTCGATGATAGGGCAATCAGAGACCCGATTAGATCATTTTATAGTTGGGTTAATATAAGAATTCAGCGAAATCCTATCACATTTGTTCAATTTACGTCGCTCCTATTTCAGATAGCGTATTGGGCCAAGCGGCATCTCAAAGCGCATGAAATGGCGAATTAAATGCACTATTAAACTTCTCGGCTAGGGCGAACAGAGACCCGATTAGAACATTTTATATTATGGTTAATTTAAGAATTCAGCAAAATTCTGTCACATTTGTTCAATTTACGTCGCTCCTATTTCAGATAGCGTATTAGGCTAAGCGGCATCTCAATGCGCATGAAATGGCGAGTAAAACACACTATTAAACCTCTAGGGTAATGCAAAGAGAGACCCGATTAGATCATTTTACATTAAGGTTAATATAAGAATTAAGCGTAATTCTATCACATTTGTTCAATTTACGTCGCTCCTATTTCAGATAGCGTATTGGACTAAGCGGCATCTCAAAGCGCATAAATTACGAGTGAAATGCACTATTAAACTTCTATGGTAGGACAAACAGAGACCCGATTAGATCATTTTACATTAAGGTTAATATAAGTATTCAGCGAAATTCTATCACATTTGTTCAATTTACGTCGCTCCTATTTCAGATAGCGTATTGGGCTAAGCGGCACCTCAAAGCGCATGAAATGGCGAGTAAAATGCTCTATTAAACTTCTAGGGTAGGGCAAACAGAGACGCGATTAGATCATTTTATATTATGGTTAATTTAAGAATTCAGCGAAATTCTATAATATCTGTTCAATTTATGTCGCTCCTATTGCAGATAGCGTATTGGGCTAAGCGGCATCTCAATGCGCATGGAATGGCGAGTAAAATGCACTATTAAACGTCTAGGGTAGGTCTAACAGAGACCCGATTAGATCATTTTATATTACCGTCAATTTAGGAATTCAGCAAAATTCTATCACATTTGTTCAATTTACGTCGCTCCTATTTCAGATAGCGTACTGGGCGATGCGGCATCTTAAAGCGCGTGGAATGGCGAGTAAAATGCACTATTAAACTTCTGTAATAGGGCAATCAGAGACCCGATTAGATCATTTTATAATTTGGTTAATATAAGAATTCAGCGAAATTCTATCACATTTATTCAATTTACGTCGCTCCTATTTCAGATAGCTTATAGGGCTAAGCGGCATCTCAAAACGCATGAAATGACGAGTGAAATGCACTATTAAACTTCTAGGGTAGGGCGAACAGAGACCCGATTAGATCATTTTACATTAAGGTTAATATAAGAATTCAGGGAAATTCTATCACATTTGTTCAATTTACGTCGCTCCTATTTCAGATAGCGTATTGGGCTAAGCGGCATCTCAAAGCGCATGAAATTACGAGTGAAATGCACTATTAAACTTCTAGGATAAGGCAAACAGAGGACCGATTGGATCATTTTATATTACGGATAATATAAGAATTCAGCGTAATTCTATCACATTTGTTCAACTTACGCCGCACCTGCTTGAGATAGCTTACTGGACTAGGCGGCAACTTAAAGCGCGTGGAATGCCGGGTAAAATGCAGTACTAAACTTCTATGATAGGGCAATCGGAGTCCCGATTAGATCATTTTATATTTTGTTTAATATAAGATTTCAGGGAAATTCTATCACATTTGTTGAATTTACGTCGCTGCTATTTCAGATAGCGTATTGGGCTAAGCGGCATCTCACAGCGCATTAAATGGCGAGCAAAATGCACTGTTAAACTTCTAGGGTATGGCAAACAGAGACCCGATTAGATCATTTTATATTATGGTTAATTTAAGAATTCAACGAAATTCTATCACACTTGTTCAATTTACGTCGCTCCTATTTCAGATAGCGCAGTGTGCTGAGCGGCATCTCAAAGCGCATGAAATGACGAATAAAATGCACTACTAAACTTCTAGGCCAGGACGAACAGAGACCCGATTAGATCATTTTACATTATGGTTAATAAAAGAATTCAGCGAAATTCTATCACATTTGTTCAATTTACGTCGCTCCTATTTCAGATAGCGTATTTGGCTAAGCGGCATCTCAAAGCGCTTGAAATGGCGAATATAATGCACTATTAAACTTCTCGGCGAGGGCGAACAGAGACCCGATTAGATCATTTTATATTTGGGTTAATATAAGAATTCAGGGAAATTCTATCACATTTGTTCAATTTACGTCGCTCCTATTTCAGATAGCGTATTAGGCTAAGCGGCATCTCAATGCGCATGAAATGGCGAGTAAAATGCACTATTAAACTTCTAGGGTAATGCAAAGTGAGACCCGATTAGATCATTTTATATTACGGATAATATAAGAATTCAGGGAAATTCTATCACATTTGTCCAATTTACGTCGCTCCTATTTAAGATAGCGTACTGGGCTAGGCGGCATCTCAAGGTGCATGAAATTACGAGTGAAATGCAACATTAAACTTCTAGGGTAGGGCGAACAGAGACCCGATTAGATCATTTTACATTAAGGTTAATATAAGAATTCAGGGAAATTCTATCACATTTGTTCAATTTACGTCGCTCCTGTTTCAGATAGCGTATTGGGCTAAGCGGCATCTCAAAGCGCATGAAATGGCGAGCAAAATGCACTGCTAAACTTCTAGGGAATGGCAAACAGAGACCCGATTAGATCATTTTATATTATGGTTAATTTACGAAATCAACGAAATTCTATCAGATTTGTTCAATTTACGTCGCTCCTATTTCAGATAGCGTATTGGGCTAAGCGGAATCTCAAGGCGCATGAAATGACGAGTAAAATACACTATTAAACTTCTAGGGTAAAGCAAACACAGAGCCGATTAGATCATTTTATATTACGGTTAATATAAGAATACAGCGTAATTCTATCACATTTGTTCAACCTACGTCGCTCCTATTTCAGATAGCGTATTGGGCTAAGCGGCATCTCAAAGCGGATGAAATGGCGAGTAAAATGCACTCCTAAACTTCTATGATAGGGCAATCAGAGACCCGATTAGATCATTTTGTATTATGGTTAATTTAAGAATTCAGCGTAATTCTATCACATTTGTTCAACTTACGTCGCTCCTATTTCAGGTGGCGTACTGTGCTAGGCGGCATCTTAAAGCGCGTGGAATGGCGAGTAAAATGCACTACTAAACTTCTATGATAGGGCAATGAGAGACCCAATTAGATCATTTTATATTTTGTTCAATATAAGATTTCAGGGAAATTCTATCACATTTGTTCAATTTACGTCGCTCCTATTTCAGATAGCGTATTGGGCTACGCGGCATCTCACAGCGCATGAAATGGCGAATAATATGCACTATTAAACGTGTAGGCTAGGGCGAACAGAGAGCCGAGTAGATCATTTTACATTATGGTTAATAAAAGAATTCTACGAAATTCTATCACATTTGTTCAATTTACGTCGCTCCTATTTCAGGTAGCGTATTGGGCTGAGCGGCATCTCAAAGCGAATGAAATGGCTAGTAAAATGCACTATTAAACTTCTTGGGAAAGGCAAACAGAGACCCGATTAGATCATATTACATTATGGTTAATAAAAGAATTCAGCGAAATTCTATCACATTTGTTAAATTTACGTCGCTCCTATTTCAGATAGCGTATTGGGCTAAGCGGCATCTCAAAGCGCATGAAATGACCAGTGAAATGCACTATTAAACTTCTAGGGTAAAGGAAACAGAGACACGATTAGATCATTTTATATTACGGTTAATATAAGAATTAAGCGTAATTCTATCACATTTGTTCAACTTACGTCACTCCTATTTCAGATAGCCTACTGGGCTAGCCGGCATCTTAAAGCGCGTGGAATAGCGGGTAAAATGCACTATTAGCCTTCTATGATAGGACAATCAGAGACCCGATTAGATCATTTTATATTTTGGTTAATATAAGAATTCAGCGAAATCCTATCACATTTGTGCAATTTACGTCGCTCCTATTTCAGATAGCGTATTGGGCTAAGCGGCATCTCAAAGCGCATGAAATGGCGAATAAAATGCACTATCAAACTTCTCGGCTTGGGCGAACAGAGACCCGATTAGATCATTTTATATTTTTGTTAATATAAGAATTCAGGGAAATTCTATCACATTTGTTCAATTTACGTCGCTCCTATATCAGATAGCGTATTAGGCTAAGCGGCATCTCAATGCGCGTGAAATGGCGAGTAAAATGCACTATTAAACTTCTAGGGTAATGCAAAGAGATACCCGATTAGATCATTTTATGTTACGGTTAATATAAGAATTCAGCGAAATTCTATCACATTTCTGCAATTTACGTCGCTCCTATTTAAGATAGCGTACTGGGCTAGGCGGCATCTGAAGGCGCATGAAATGACGAGTGAAATGCAACATTAAACTTCTAGGGACGGGCGAACAGAGACCCGATTAGATCATTTTACATTAAGGTTAATATAAGAATTCAGCGAAATTCTATCACATTTGTTCAATTTACGTCGCTCCTATTTCAGATAGCGTATTGGGCTAAGCGGAATCTCAAAGCGCATGAAATGACGAGTAAAATGCACTATTAAACTTCTAGGGTAAAGCACACAGAGACCCGATTAGATCATTTTATATTACGGTTAATATAAGAATACAGCGAAATTCTATCACATTTGTTCAATTTACGTCGCTCCTATTCCAGATAGCGTATTGGGCTAAGCGGCATCTCAAAGCGCATGATATTACGAGTGAAATGCACTATTAAACTTCTAGGGTAGGACAAACAGAGACCCGATTAGATCATTTTATATTATGGTTCATTTAAGAATTCAGCAAAATTCTATCACATTTGTTCAATTTACGTCGCTCCGATTTCAGATAGCGTACTGGACTAAGCGGCATGTTAAAGCGCGTGGAATGGCGAGTAAAATGCACTATTAAACTCCTATGGTAGGGCAATCAGAGACCCGATTAGATCATTTTATGTTTTGTTTAATATAAGATTTCTGGGAAATTCTATCACATTTGTTCAATTTAGGCCGCTCCTATTTCAGATAGCGTATTGGGCTAAGCGGCATCTCAAAGCGCATGAAATGTCGAATAAAATGCACTATTAAACTTCTAGGGTAGGGCAAACGGAGACCCGATTAGATCATTTTATGTTATGGTTAATTTAAGAATTCAGCGAAATTCTATCAGATTTGTTCAATTTACGTCGCTCCTATTTCAGATAGCGTATTGGGCTAAGCGGCATCTCAAAGCGCATGAAATGGCGAGTAAAATGCAATACTAAACTTCTAGGATAAGGCAAACAGAGACCCGATTAGATCATTTTATATTTTTGCTAATATAAGATTTCAGCGAAATTCTATCACATTTGTTCAATTTACGTCGCTCATATTTCAGATAGCGTATTGGGCTAAGCGGCATCTCAATGCGCATGAAATGGCGAGTAAAATGCACTATTAAACTTCTAGGGTAATGCAAAGTGAGACCCGATTCAGGATCATTTTCTATTACGGATAATATAAGAATTCAGGGAAATTCTATCACATTTGTTCAATTTACGTCGCTCCTATTTAAGATAGCGCACTGTGCTAGGCGGCATCTCAAGGCGCATGAAATGACGAGTGAAATGCAACATTAAACTTCTAGGGTAGGGCGAACAGAGACCCGATTAGATCATTTTACATTAAGGTTAATATAAGAATTCAGGGAAATTCTATCACATTTGTTCAATTTTCGTCGCTCCTGTTTCAGATAGCGTATTGGGCTAAGCGGCATCTCAAAGCGCATGAAATGGCCAGCAATATGCACTGTTAAACGTCTAGGGTATGGCAAACAGAGACCCGATTAGATCATTTTATATTATGGTTAATTTAAGAATTCAACGAAATTCTATCAGATTTGTTCAATTTACGTCGCTCCTACTTCAGATAGCGTATTGGGCTAAGCGGCATGTCAATGCGCATGAAATGGCGAGTAAAATGCACTATTAAACTTCTAGGGTAATGCAAAGTGGGACCCGATTCAGGATCATTTTATATTACGGATAATATAAGAATTCAGGGAAATTCTATCACATTTGTTCAATTTACGTCGCTCCTATTTAAGATAGCGTACTGGGCTAGGCGGCATCTCAAGGCGCATGAAATGACGAGTGAAATGCAACATTAAACTTCTAGGGTAGGGCGAACGGAGCCCCGATTAGATCATTTTACATTAAGGTTAATATAAGAATTCAGGGAAATTCTATCACATTTGTTCAATTTACGTCGCTCCGATTTCAGATAGCGTACTGGACTAAGCGGCATGTTAAAGCGCGTGGAATGGCGAGTAAAATGCACTATTAAACTCCTATGGTAGGGCAATCAGAGACCCGATTAGATCATTTTATGTTTTGTTTAATATAAGATTTCTGGGAAATTCTATCACATTTGTTCAATTTAGGCCGCTCCTATTTCAGATAGCGTATTGGGCTAAGCGGCATCTCAAAGCGCATGAAATGTCGAATAAAATGCACTATTAAACTTCTAGGGTAGGGCAAACGGAGACCCGATTAGATCATTTTATGTTATGGTTAATTTAAGAATTCAGCGAAATTCTATCAGATTTGTTCAATTTACGTCGCTCCTATTTCAGATAGCGTATTGGGCTAAGCGGCATCTCAATGCGCATGAAATGTCGAGTAAAATGCACTATTAAACTTCTAGGGTAATGCAAAGTGAGACCCGATTCAGGATCATTTTATATTACGGATAATATAAGAATTCAGGGAAATTCTATCACATTTGTTCAATTTACGTCGCTCCTATTTAAGATAGCGTACTGGGCTAGGCGGCATCTCAAGGCGCATGAAATGACGAGTGAAATGCAACATTAAACTTCTAGGGTAGGGCGAACAGAGACCCGATTAGATCATTTTACATTAAGGTTAATATAAGAATTCAGGGAAATTCTATCACATTTGTTCAATTTACGTCGCTCCTGTTTCAGATAGCGTATTGGGCTAAGCGGCATCTCAAAGCGCATGAAATGGCCAGCAAAATGCACTGTTAAACTTCTAGGGTATGGCAAACAGAGACCCGATTAGATCATTTTATATTATGGTTAATTTAAGAATTCAACGAAATTCTATCAGATTTGTTCAATTTACGTCGCTCCTACTTCAGATAGCGTATTGGGCTAAGCGGAATCTCAAAGCGCATGAAATGACGAGTAAAATACACTATTAAACTTGTAGGGTAAAGCAAACAGAGACCCGATTAGATCATTTTATATTACGGTTAATATAAGAATACAGCGTAATTCTATCACATTTGTTCACCCTACGTCGCTCCTATTTCAGATACCGTATTGGGCTAAGCGGCATCTCAAAGCGCATGAAATGGCGAGTAAAATGCACTATTAAACTTCTAAGGTAAGGCAAACAGGGACCCGATTAGATCATTTTATATTACGGTTAATATAAGAATTCAGCGTAATTCTATCACATTTGTTAAACTTACGTCGCTCCTATTTCAGATAGCGTACTGGGCTAAGCGGCATCTTAAAGCGCATGAAATGATGAGTGAAATGCACTATTAACCTTCTATGATAGGGCAATCAGAGACCCGCTTAGATCATTTTATATTTTATTGAATATAAGATTTCAGGGAAATTCTATCACATTTGTTCAATTTACGTCGCTCCTATTTCAGATAGCGTATTGGGCTAAGCGGCATCTCAAAGCGCATGGAATGTCGAATAAAATGCACTATTAATCTTCTAGGCTAGGGCAAACGGAGACCCGATTAGATCATTTTATATTATGGTTAATTTAAGAATTCAACGAAATTCTATCACACTTGTTCAATTTACGTCGCTCCTATTACAGATAGCGTACTGGGCGAAGCGGCATCTTAAAGCGCATGAAATGATGAGTGAAATGCACTATTAAACTTCTATGATAGGGCAATCAGAGAACCGATTAGATCATTTTATAATTTGGTTAATATATGAATTCAGCGAAATTCTATCACATTTATTCAATTTACGTCGCTCCTATTTCAGATAGCGTACTGGGCTAGGCGGCATCTTAAAGCGCGTGGAATGGCGAGTGAAATGCACTATTTAGCTTCGATGATAGGGCAATCAGAGACGCGATTAGATCATTTTATAGTTGGGTTAATATAAGAATTCAGCGAAATCCTATCACATTTGTTCAATTTACGTCGCTCCTATTTCAGATAGCGTATTGGGCCAAGCGGCATCTCAAAGCGCATGAAATGGCGAATTAAATGCACTATTAATCTTCTCGGCTAGGGCGAACAGAGACCCGATTAGAACATTTTATATTATGGTTAATTTAAGAATTCAGCAAAATTCTGTCACATTTGTTCAATTTACGTCGCTCCTATTTCAGATAGCGTATTAGGCTAAGCGGCATCTCAATGCGCATGAAATGGCGAGTAAAATGCACTATTAAACCTCTAGGGTAATGCAAAGAGAGACCCGATTAGATCATTTTACATTAAGGTTAATATAAGAATTAAGCGTAATTCTATCACATTTGTTCAATTTACGTCGCTCCTATTTCAGATAGCGTATTGGACTAAGCGGCATCTCAAAGCGCATAAATTACGAGTGAAATGCACTATTAAACTTCTATGGTAGGACAAACAGAGACCCGATTAGATCATTTTACATTAAGGTTAATATAAGTATTCAGCGAAATTCTATCACATTTATTCAATTTACGTCGGTCCTATTTCAGATAGCTTATAGGGCTAAGCGGCATCTCAAAGCGCATGAAATGACGAGTGAAATGCACTATTAAACTTCTAGGGTAGGGCGAACAGAGACCCGATTAGATCATTTTACATTAAGGTTAATATAAGAATTCAGGGAAATTCTATCACATTTGTTCAATTTACGTCGCTCCTATTTCAGATAGCGTATTGGGCTAAGCGGCATCTCAAAGCGCATGAAATTACGAGTGAAATGCACTATTAAACTTCTAGGATAAGGCAAACAGAGAACCGATTGGATCATTTTATATTACGGATAATATAAGAATTCAGCGTAATTCTATCACATTTGTTCAACTTACGCCGCACCTGCTTGAGATAGCTTACTGGAGTAGGCGGCAACTTAAAGCGCGTGGAATGGCGAGTAAAATGCAGTACTAAACTTCTATGATAGGGCAATCGGAGTCCCGATTAGATCATTTTATATTTTGTTTAATATAAGATTTCAGGGAAATTCTATCACATTTGTTGAATTTACGTCGCTGCTATTTCAGATAGCGTATTGGGCTAAGCGGCATCTCACAGCGCATTGAATGGCGAGCAAAATGCACTGTTAAACTTCTAGGGTATGGCAAACAGAGACCCGATTAGATCATTTTATATTATGGTTAATTTAAGAATTCAACGAAATTCTATCACACTTGTTCAATTTACGTCGCTCCTATTTCAGATAGCGCAGTGTGCTGAGCGGCATCTCAAAGCGCATGAAATGACGAATAAAATGCACTACTAAACTTCTAGGCCAGGACGAACAGAGACCCGATTAGATCATTTTACATTATGGTTAATAAAAGAATTCAGCGAAATTCTATCACATTTGTTCAATTTACGTCGCTCCTATTTCAGATAGCGTATTGGGCTAAGCGGCATCTCAAAGCGCTTGAAATGGCGAATATGATGCACTATTAAACTTCTCGGCGAGGGCGAACAGAGACCCGATTAGATCATTTTATATTTGGGTTAATATAAGAATTCAGGGAAATTCTATCACATTTGTTCAATTTACGTCGCTCCTATTACAGATAGCGTACTGGGCGAAGCGGCATCTTAAAGCGCATGAAATGATGAGTGAAATGCACTATTAAACTTCTATGATAGGGCAATCAGAGAACCGATTAGATCATTTTATAATTTGGTTAATATATGAATTCAGCGAAATTCTATCACATTTATTCAATTTACGTCGCTCCTATTTCAGATAGCGTACTGGGCTAGGCGGCATCTTAAAGCGCGTGGAATGGCGAGTGAAATGCACTATTTAGCTTCGATGATAGGGCAATCAGAGACGCGATTAGATCATTTTATAGTTGGGTTAATATAAGAATTCAGCGAAATCCTATCACATTTGTTCAATTTACGTCGCTCCTATTTCAGATAGCGTATTGGGCCAAGCGGCATCTCAAAGCGCATGAAATGGCGAATTAAATGCACTATTAATCTTCTCGGCTAGGGCGAACAGAGACCCGATTAGAACATTTTATATTATGGTTAATTTAAGAATTCAGCAAAATTCTGTCACATTTGTTCAATTTACGTCGCTCCTATTTCAGATAGCGTATTAGGCTAAGCGGCATCTCAATGCGCATGAAATGGCGAGTAAAATGCACT